>ML397773.1:0-35449 GCA_005239525.1 Nicotiana knightiana | reverse complement strand
GGGGGGGGGGGGACAAACACCAAAAGGTGTCCCCCTTTTTTGTCTCCTTCTTTTTTTCTTTGTTTATTTTTCTTCCTTTTTTCGTGTTTTATTCAATTTTGGTCTAAATCTCTTTATCTTCACATCGCTTTATTCCTACAGAATTAAAATATAATATTAAGTATTTAATAACATAATTAGTACTCAAAAGATGATATAAAAGTTTTTTTCATAGTACTGTGGCGTTATAACTAGTTGTTGTTATTGCTTTTCCATCTGTTTTCTGTTTCCTACAATGCTTATATTATTTTTTTGATTTTTGTTGTTGCCACATATTCTATTATCTATTTTTGTTTTCTTGAGCTGAGGGTCTCTCGAAAACAGCCTCTCTACCCCTCCGGGTTAGGGGTAAGATTTGCGTACATTTTACCCTTTGTAGACCCTACTTGTGGGATTTTACCGGATTATTGTAAAAGATGATTAAAAGTACTAGAATGTGAGGAAACAATGAGTAAATATATGCATTTTTGGCCGAACATCAGTTAGGCAAGATGCTTACCTCAAATATCCCCAATCAATACTCTAAAAATGTTTTTCCTTTAAGATTCACCTCTCCTCGGCTCAAATATAGCAAACACGACTCAATAATATAAAACAATGCAAAGAAAATCAATTTTAATTAATAAAGTTGCGATTTTTATCCAATTCCCAAAAAGTAAACCAAATTCAATCCCGGGCCCGTCCACTCAAAATTCGAGTCGATGGGAAGATCTCGACTACCCTTAATCCCACGAATCCAAATATATGATTAGTTTTCGAAACCGAGTCCAAATCGACTCTCAACTCAAAAATTCATTGTTAGAAAAGTTTTGTCAAAACCCCCAATTTTCATTCATGGATTCATCAACTAAATGCTAAATCAAAGATGAAAATAATGAAAGATAATTAAATCTAAGTCAAAAACACTTACCCAATCCAAGTAAAGAAAAATTCCTCAAAAATAACCTCAAACTGAGCTCCCAATCTCAAAATATGAAATAATGAGTCTAAGCCGAAATTCCTACTAAAAATAACTGCAGATGTCGCATTTGCAGCCAGAGGTTTGCTCGCAAATGCGACCACCACAAATGCGACTAAAGTATTGCAAATGCGAAGACTAATCTGCCCACGCAAATGCAAAGTCAGCTCCAATCGCAAAAGCAACCATATGAATGTGGTCTCCTCTGCCCAGGTGCCCGTTCATAATGGAAATGTAACGACCCGATCGGTCATTTTGAGCATTTGTACTTTGCTCGGTATTTTAGGGGAATGAGTATCTCCGTATGATGTATTATGACTTGTGTGAATCGCCGATTTTGGTTTTCAGGTTGTACAGAATCGATTTGGAAGCTTTAAGTTGGAAGAGTTGACCAAGTTGGAATTTCTAGAATTTGACTTCAGATTGGAGTTTTGATAGTTCTGTTAGGTCCAAATGGTAATTTTGGACTCGGGCGTATGCCCGAATTTGCAATTGGATATTTCTAGAATGATTTGGCACTAACTGGCAAAAATTGGAATTTGAAAGTTTGGAAAAGTTCATTAAGTTTGATTTGGGGTGTGATTCATCATTTCGATGTTTTTATGTGTGATTTGAGACCTTGAGTAGGTCCGTGTTATTTATGGTACTTGTTGGTATGGCCGGACGGGGTCCCGAGGGACTCGAGGGAGTTTCAGGTAGGTTTGGGTTGTGTTGCGCTCGTTTTTTAATGTTTTGACATCGTTTCTTCAAGCATAAGTGGTACTATATTAATCAAATGAGCTCCAATTTCTGTTCTTATTGAAACATTAGATCTGTATCATAATTACGGATCCATAGCAAAAATAATCATCGAATTTGGACATCGTATGAAGAGTTTCCACCATGGCACCGTTTAGTGGTCCTACTTTGTTGATATTCGTGTTTCCACCAAGTGATAAAGTAGTTAAGCTGTCAATCATGATAAATATCATGTTTAGGTATTATGTTGTTATTGTTTGGACCCATAGTGGTCGTCTCTTACTTTCATCTCACTGATTTCATTGATATTTCGTACTCAGTCATATCCATGCATTCATGCCATAACTCAATCTCAAATATTATTTATTGATACATCTTATCGTTGTTGTCGGGATAGTTTCATGACACTGTGAGCCCGTGAGTGAGACTGAAGAGATTGATGACTGAGTGAGGCAGAGGGCCTGAGCGAGAGTGACATTATGGGATCGGGCTACACGTCGCAATAATATATTGATTATATTTTATGTATATGGATCAGGTTGCATAAGCAACAAGCCTTTGGGCTATATATTTATGTATCTGGTTGCACGCTGCAACAAGCCTTCGGGATATATATTTATGTATGTGGATCGGGTTTCACGCTGCAACAAGCCTTCGGGCTATATATTTATGTATATGGATCGGGTTGCACGTCACAACAAGACTTAGGGCTACTTATATATATTATGGATCAGGGTGCACGCCGCAGTGATATTGGATCGGGCTGCACGCCGCAACGATATAGAGCTTGGGCTGAAGGAGCCCCTCCGGAGTTTGCACACTCCCATTGAGCGCAGTCGACTATACATATATATGGATCGGGCTGCACGCCGTAGCGATTATTGTATAGCGCTGAGTGATTGGGTGTGCTGAGCATTGGGCACAATGAGAGAGGATGTGAGACAATGAGCTTGAGTACTCTGAGAGTGTGAGAACATGATTCATCTATGAGATACATGGCATTTACATGCACACATGACATGCAAACATAGAGATACATTTTTCCTCATGCTATATAGTATCACGTCATTCATGACTTTTTTTTAACACACATTGATATGTCGGCATAGAGAGGTATTTTTTCACTTGTTATATGGAAAGAAAATAAAACATCTTATTTATTGTGGAAAGAATATTTGGAAAAATTGTAGTTTTCAAACTTACTCGTATTTTTGGTAAAAGATTTGGGTTTTTACTGAGATACTTGAAAAGCATGCCCATTTTTCTAGAAATGTGAACGAGCTGAGCATCTTACTTCTGAGATACCTCTTTTACTACCTGTATAATGGTGTTATGAACTGTTGTGAAATATTGGTATTGTAACCGAATTTATGTTATCTCATCACTACTTTCAACCTAAGGTTAGGTTTGTTACTTACTGAGTACATGGGGTCGGTTGTACTCATACTATGCTTATGCACCTTGCGTGCAAATGTTGACTGATGATGTTGTTGTGCTCGACGGGAGCTGGGATTGAAAATGTAACTGCGTTCCTGTTGTAGCTGCCTCTTGTTCATGGTAGCGTTAGATTTATAGAACTCTGTTTATGTACTTTTCAAACAGAAGATGTGTTTACTTCCTATCAGCTTTGTAAACTCTATTCTTAGAAGCTCATTATTTGTACTACCAGTCCTTGGGAAATGTATAAGATTTTAGTAAATTACTTTTGTTTAATTGCCTTGTTAATATTATTGGAATTGGATAGATATTAGTTGTCTTACCTAGCGAGTTGGGTTAGGTCCCATTACGACTAGTAGATTTGGGGTGGTCGTAACAAGTTGGTATCAGAGCCAGGTTCATAGTTTCTACAAGTCATGAGCAAGTGTCTAGTAGAGTCTTGCAGATCGATATGATGACGTCCATACCTATCTTCGAGAGGATACATGTCATTTAGGGTATACTTCCCATCTTTCTTTCCTTATCGTGCGGCATTGATTCAGCTTTAAGCGTAACTCTTTGAATTCCTTCCATGCATCCGTATGCGCACATGAGTGCTTGGTATCAGCTGTGCAACAATAGTTTATGATTCCATGGATGAGGTGCGAGATGTGATTTCAGTGTGTTGATGATGGGCCAGTCTAGAGGACTTGAGGTCGGGTGGTGACTGTAGCTTGAGCACATAGGTTTTGATTGTGTGAGCACGTTCTTTTGGACTTATACGTCTGGTAGTGTCCCTCTAAATGGACTTCGTGGCTCGATGAGTGGTTGGATGGCTATGTGGTGCGTATGTTGTGACGGCGAGATGTGTTGAGATTGTTTGAATGTGACGGGAAGAGTTTAGTTGAGATGTAGCAAGGGCTATTGGGTGTTTGATTTTTGTCTTGATTTGGCGTATGGCCTCGAGTTATGGGTGTGTTGAAGGACCTCTCATGTTTTTTAGTTGTGGAGTGAAGTAGATTTTCATGTCGTGTTATGAGTTCAAACTCAGGAAGATTAAGTGATTGCATAACAGTTATGATTGTGGAAGAGTATAGAGAGATGTCAGTTTGAGGCAAAGCAAGTGGGTTACTAACGCAAGGTGTCTTGAGGTTGTGTGGTCCCTATGATGTTTTGTAGAGAGTTATCTTTTACTAGTGAATGATATATGTTGCAATTTGAGTTTGGATCGCTTGTGGAAGTTGGCTTGACTATTTCAAGGGTGAATGCGAGATTTGCAGATAATTTGAAGTATTAGATGGTTTGTGTTACAGGAGCTCAGGAAGGATTTAGTTGAATCTCACTATGGTATTATGGAAGTAATAGAGTATGGTCATTGTGAGTTATTGTGTGTTTCGATATATGGCTTTGAGACAAGTGGGGGAGTCTGCTATTGATAAGTTGATTGCACGATTATGTGTTGTATTGGTTTCAGTTCGAGGTATACTGGTGAATCATTCATGACTTGCATAGGTGAAGTTTGAGAATGATTCGAGTAATTGAAATTTCTGGATACAAGTTGTATTATACCCTATGGGTATATGGATCTCATTGAATTTTTGAGTTGTTATTCGTAAAGGATGTAGTGTGCATGGAGTAGGAATTTGCTCAGTTTCTTAGAAGTGTGGTTACTCCCTTAGGTGTTGGTGTGCTAATGAGGCACATGTCGTTCGGTCCGTTGGGTCAGTTTAATTGATATTTGAGTAGAGTGGATGACTCTCGAGAATGATTCTAATGGATTCAAGATTTAAATGTAGTGATTTGGAATTTTTAAGATTGGTATATATCTAGAAACTGAGAGTTACATTGGACGGTGTCGAGACTTGTGGCATTTTTATATCATTGGGGATTATGCATTTCAGTATCAAGAAGGTGAAGGAAACAATTTTAGTTTCACATAAGGTTTCTTTAGAGTGGGTGTCTCTGTTGTGGTGCTTCAGGGTGCTTAATAGGAAGTCAAGGGCTTATGGGCCGTAGGGCATTGTGGTTTTATACTAGGGTCTCTTGTGTGGTGAATTTTGGTTAGGGATTGTGGTGTTCTATCAAAGAGAAGTATCAATTTGAAGGCAATTCGGAAAGGACTTGGAGAAATAGGATATCTTGGTAATAGGTTGGATCACCACAGTAACGGGTATGATCGGTTCTTTGAGTACTTATGACGTGACTAGTCTCTACAGGTGTTTCGTATCAATGCTCCTAGGTTTTGGTGACCTGTTTGGCTGGGTTGAGTTAGAGATATTCGATTATGATAGCTTGGTTATGTGCAAATGGGTTTTCGAAGAGTTCTTAATTGCTTCTACCACGGTTCGAGGGGTATATTTCCTACTGGCGTGAGGAGCATGTGGTGTATAGTGAATTTCTCCCAGATGAAATCAAATGGAAGGTCCTTGGCTAATAGGGTATGTAGTTGCTTGTGAATCGGAGTGATCTGTGAAGTTCTCAAATTTTTCGTATGATGGCATAGTGGATGCGGTGTGTTGTGTGGGATTGAGATTTGCATGTATTAGGTCACAGTTCAGTTTTGAAGGGATGGTCATAAAAAGTTCGTAGGCAGCATGGACGATTTCAGATGACTTGGTAAATGATATTATTATTTGGTATGGTTTGATGAGAGTATACCTTTCAGAAAGGACAATGTGTTTTGATGTATGGATACTTCACTGGTACTGCGACACTCTCCTAGTTGATCGACTGTTGATATTCGAATTTTTCTATGTGGCACGGAAGAATTTTAGAAGTATACCCCATGGGAGGATCGTGTATGAGAGGTGTGTTAGACATTCTGACGGTGGAGTTGGGATCAGATATGGTGATTTGTGTGTTCTATGGATTTGGAGACTGGGAGTTCTCATGAGCCGATTGTTTCATGGTTGTGGACTGCGAAGTCATGGACGAAGCTAGCCAGATGATAGTATGCACTATGATTCAGTCATTGTGGGATTTCGGAGGGTTATTTATCTATTTGTGGGTGACCAAATTTGAGTTGGGGGTCCATTGGTAGGCCCAAATAGGATGTGTATTCTACACCGAGTCAGATTAGTTGGCTCCATAAGGCTATTGTTGAGGGATGTACCATTCGTTTGTTGTTGAACTTATTTGTGTTCTGAAATGTTATGTGAGTTACTCTTCTATGCTACGAGGGTTTGTTATTCGTTAGTTATATGCACACATGGTGCGGTTCTATTGGGGCCTTATAGCGAAATTTCGGCGAGATTGGTATTTGGGTGATGCATGATCGATTGCTCATTAGTTATGTTATTTCGGGTTTGTGTGGCATTGTGTGATTTGCTTCTCCATGGTTATGGTCATTCACATTGGTTACTTGATGTCGAGTTGCGCGTGGTTATTGATTTTGAGCGGAGTGGCTTGAGGTATTTTATATGGACCACTGTTTGGATGGGGTCACACATTGCAGCGAAGTTATATTGAGATATGATCTCTTGTATTAGATTTGTGTGTTATGGTTCTACGGTGTGTGATGGGTTTTTAGCATCTCGTTGTGGCAGTACTTGTTGAGCTTGTGGGACGGTTCTCTCGTTTAAGTTATTTTCCATGTTTGAGTACACTTGGCTTGTTGCTTATTGGTGCACGGATTGCACGGGTTGTGGATTTAGATTTTATTGATGTGGCTTGTCACTAGAGTGGTTGTGTTGGATGAGATGAGGTCATCAGACCTAGAATAGGTGCTATCAGATCTGATTGCGGTATATTTGAAAGAATAATGTTGTTGATCGGCCTAGAATTTGGTTGTAGTTCTTGTCGAAGGAGATGGTGCTCCAACACTTGTTGATCTGATGAAGGGTTATGAGTTCTGCATGTTTCTTTCATCATCGGCAGTGTACGAAGGTTTTAGAGCGAGGTTTTGTTTGATATGAGGTTTACTACCAGTACCAAATTTATTTTAAATAGCTACGGTGATTCGAAATTATTGCTAGAGTATTTGAGCTATGAGGTATATCATGTGGTTGTGTCTTGGATTATGGTTATGGCTTGATACAGTTTGTTCATACTTATACAATATGTAGGTTGTAGGATTCAGATCTTATAAGAAATTCCGGATGATTTGAAATTGGATTTTAAGGCTTGTAGGCTTGGTTGAATTGAGAAAATTTCAGTTATATTGTGTTATCGGACCTATATGGGATAGGGTGATGTGGGATCATCCCCGAGTATTTGCATGGTAAGGTTATACGGCAGTTTGATGGTTTTGGGAAAAACTCTTGACACGTTCGAGGACGAACACATATTTAACTAGGGGAGAATGTAATGACCCGACCGTTCGTTTTGATCATTTACACTTCGCTCGGTAGTTTATGGGTATGAGTAGCTCCGTATGATGTATTATGACGTGTGTGAATCGTCGGTTTTGGTTTTCAGGTTGTACGGAATCGATTTGGAAGCTTTAAGTTGGAAGAGTTGACCAAGTTGGACTTTTTAGCATTTGACCTCGGATTGGAGTTTTAATGGTTCCGTTAGATCTGGATGGTAATTTTAGACTCGGGCATATGCCCGTATTTGCAATTGGATATTTCTAGAAAGATTCGGCACTAATTGGCAAAAATTGAAATTTGAAGGTTTGGAAAAGTTCATTAAGTTTGATTTGGAGTGCGATTCATCGTTTTGATGTTGTTATGCGTGATTTGAGGCCTCGAGTAGGTCTGTGTTATTTATGAGACTTGTTTTTATGTTCGAACAGGGTCCTGAGTTGATCGAGGGAGTTTCGGGTAGGTTTGAGTTGTGTTGCGCTCGTTTTTTTTACATTTCGACATCGTTTCTTCAAGCATAAATGGTATTACATTAAGCAAATGAGCTCCAATTTCTGTTCTTATTGAATCATTAGATCCGTATCGTAATTACGGAGCCATAGAAAAAATAATCATTGAATTTGGACATCGTATGAGGAGTTTATGATCATTTTACTAAGAATTGGGTTGCCAGATTTTTTTCAGATTAATTACGAAATTACCACTGATTTCGTATTTAAAAATCTGCACTATTTCCAAATATTAAAACCAACATATCTCCTTCAATTTAATATCAAATGGAGTGATTCAAGAGCCTAACTTGACTAGCATTTTACAAAGAATCCACTGGAGGTATCAAAAGTGAGTTTTGAGATCTTTTGACATAAGAAACGAAGCATAATAGTGTTAAAATGAGGGTTTTGTTCATTTAATATATTTTGAGTTTGGGAGCTCGGAATTGAGCAATTTTTGAGGCGATTTTCACCATATGAATTGGATTAAGTATTTTCTACTCGGTTTTAGTTATATTTTGTGAATCTATCTTCGATTTTAGCTTTGGTTGATGAATTTTTAAAGAGGAAATTGGGAATTTTGGCCTAGAGTTTCATAATAACTTTGAGTTTTGAACATCGATTCAGCGTCGAATCTGAGTGAAACTAGTATGGTTGGACTCATAATTGAATGGGTTGATGGATTTTGTGAGTTTTTTCAGTTTCTGAGGTGCGGGCCCGCGTTGGGCTTTTTGGCTAATTTTGTGCTTTTGATTAAAGATTCGACCTTTTTCGATTGGGATTGGTTCTTTTAGCATTGTTTGATGTATTTGAGTTGTTGTTGGTTAGTTTTGAGCCGTTCAGTGGTTTCTACGGGCGTGATGGCATCTTTGGAGCATCGCTTGGCTTGCTCGACAGTGGTATTGGCTTGTTCGAGGTAAGTAACTCTTCTAAACTTAGTGATGAGGGTATGAAACCCTGCAATACGTGTTATGTGATTGGTATTGAGGTGACACACATGCTAGGTGAAGGGCGTGTTGGCGTGCACCATGTGAATTGGGACTCTGTTGCTTTTATGGCACTGTTTAGTGGTCCTACTTTGCTGATATTCGTGTTTCCACCATGTGATAAAGTAGTTAAGCTGTCAATCATGCTAGATATCATGTTTAGGCATTATGTTGATACTGTTTTGAACCATAGTGGTCGTTTCTTACTGCCATCTCACTGATTTCATTTATATTTCCTACTCAGTCATATCCATGCATTCATACCATAACTCAGTCTCAGATATTATTTATTCATACATCATATCATTGTTGTCGGGCTAGTTTCATGACATAGTGAGCCCGTGAGTGAGACTGGGGAGATTGATGACTGAGTGAGGCCGAGGGCCTGAGTGAGAGTGACATTATGGTATCGGGTTGCACGTCGCAACAATATATTGATTATAATTTATGTATATGGATCGGGTAGCACGCCACAACAAGCCTTTGAGCTATATATTTATGTATATGGATCGGGTTGCACGCCGCAACAAGCCTTCAAGCTATATATTTATGTATATGGATCGGGTTTCACGCTGCAACAAGCCTTAGGGCTACTTATACTCCCTCTGTTCCAGTTTATATGAACCTATTTCCTTTTTGGTCCGTTCCAAAAAGAATGACCCCTTTCTAAATTTGGTAATAATTTTGCTTAAACTTACAATTATACCCTTAATGAGAAGCTTTTATAACCACACAAATACTCTTGTCCCATTTTTGACTTGTTTAGGACCACAAATTTCAAAAGTCTTCATTTTTTTCTTAAACTCCGTGCCCAGTCAAACAGGTTCACATAAATTGAAACAAAGGGAGTATATATTATGGATCAGGTTGCACGTCGCAACGAGATTGGATCGGGCTGCACGCCATAGCGATATAGCACTTGGGCTGAAGGAGCCCCTCCGGAGTCTGTACACCTCTAGTGAGCGCAGTCGGCTATATATATATGTGGATCGGGCTGCACGCCGTAGCGGTTATTGTACAAGGCTGCGTGATTGAGTGTGTTGAGCATTGAGCATAGTGAGAGACGATGCGAGACAGTGAGATTGAGTACTCCGAAAGTGTGAGAACATGATTCATCTCTGAGATACATGGCATTTGCATTCACACATGGCATACATGCATAGACATGAATTTTTCCTCATGCTATATAGTATCACATCATTCATGATTGTTTTTTAACACACATTGATATGCGGGCATAAAGAGGTATTTTTTTCACTTGTTATTTGGAAAGAAAATAAAACATCTTATTTATTGTGGAAAGAATATTTGAAAAAATTACAGTTTACAAACTTACTCGTACTTTTGGCATTTTTGGTAAAAGATTTGGATTTTTAATGAGATACTTGAAAAGCATGCCCATTTTTCTAAAACTGTGAACGAGCTGAACATCTTACTTCTTAGATACCTCTTTTATTACCGTATTATACTGTTATGAACTGTTGTGGAATATTGGTATTGTACCCAATCTTATGTTAGCTCGTCACTACTTTCAACCTAAGATTAATTTTTTTACTTACTGAGTACATGGGGTCGGTTGTACTCATACTACGCTTCTGCACCTTGCGTGCAAATGTTGACTGATGATGTTGTTGTGATCGACGGGAGCTGGGATTGAAGATGTAACTGCGTTCCTGTTGTAGCTTCCTCTTGTTCATGGTAGCCTTAGATTCGTAGAACTCTGTTTATGTACTTTTCAAACAGAAGATGTATTTACTTCCTATCAGCTTAGTAAACTCTATTCTTAGAAGCTCATGATTTGTACTACCAATTCTTGGAAAATTTATAAGATTCAGTAAATTACTTTTGTTTAATTTCCTTGTTAATATTATTGGAATTGGATAGATATTAGTTGGATTACCTAGCGGGTTGGGTTAGGGGCCATTACGACTAGTGGATTTGGGGTCGTAACAAGCAAGGTTGGCTTCGCAAATGCGAAGCCTTCCATCCCCAACCCACCTTCGCAATTGCGACCATGTCCATCGCAACTACGATGATCGCAAATGTGAACTGATTCTCACATTTGCAAGACCTGCAACACCAGCAAACCAACAACATTGAAACAATTCCAAAACATTCGACACTTGTCCGAAACTCACTCAAGCCCCCGGAGCTCCCCACCAAACATCTACACAAATCTATAAACATCATACAAACTCGTACGCGAGCACAAAAAACCAAAATAACATCCGGGATTATGAATCAAACACTAAAACACATCGAATTCACAATGAAAACTCAAGAAGTAAAATCACAACCAAGTGTTTGATATCAAACCAACTCGGAATGACACCAAACTTTGCAAACAAGTTCCAAATGACAAAACACACCTATTCCAAGTCCCGAAACCAAAATACGATCCTGATAGCCACAAAGTCAACCCATGGTCAAACTTAGGAAATTTCTAAACCTTCGAGTTGTCAACTTTCGGCAAAAGAGCCAATTCATCCTAGGAACCTCCGAATTCAATTGCGGGCATACGCCTAAGTTCAAATCATCATCCAAATCTATTGGAACCATCAAAACACCATTCCGAGATCATTTTCCACAAAAATAAAACATTGGTTGACTCTTCCACCTAAGCTTCCAAACTGAGAACCAAGTGTTCCAAATCAAATCCAAAATCTCCCCGAAACCAAACCAACCATCCCGTAAGTCACATAACCACAAATACACACACATAAAGCTTCAAAAGGGGAAACGAGACTCAAATACACAAAACGACCGATCGGATCGTTATATTCTCCCTCTCTTAAACAAATATTCATCCTCGAGCGAGTATAGGGACATACCTAAAGTGACAAAAATATGAGGACATTGGCTCCGTATATCATGCTCGGTCTCCTAAGTCACCTCCTCGACCAGTTGACCTCTCCATTAAACCTTCACCGATGCAATGTTCTCCGACCTCGGTTTTTGGACTTGCCTGCCCAAAATAGCCACCGGCTCCTCAACATAAGTCAAATCCTTTTCCAACTACACCGAGCTGAAATCTAACATATGTGACGGATACTCATAGTACTTCCAGAGCATTAAAACATAGAACACCGGGTGAACTCCCAATAAGCTGGGTGGCAAAGCAATTCTATAGTCCACCCCACCCACCTTCTCTAGAACCTAAAAAGGACCAATACACTGAGGGATCAACTTGCCCTTCTTCCCGAACCTCATCACACCCTTCCTGGGTAAAACTCTAAGTAGAACTCTCTCACCCACCATGAATGCTACATCACTAGCCTTCGTATCAGCATAACTCTTTTGCTTGGACTGCGTTGTACGAAGTCGCTCTTGAATCAATTTCACTTTCTCCAAAGCATCACAAACCAAGTCAGTGCCAGACAACCTAGACTCCCCAAGATCTAACCAACAGACCAGAGATCGACATCGCCTCCCATATAAGGCCTCATACAGAGCCATCTGGATGTTCGACTGGTAGTTGTTCTTGTAGGTGAACTCTGCTAGCGTAGAAACTGATTTCACTGACCCTCGAAATAAATAACACAAGCTCGCAACATGTCCTCCAAGATTTGAATAGTGCTCTCAAACTATTCATCTGTATATGGATAAAATTCCATACTTAGTGTCACGCCCCGAGCCTGGGGGTGAGACCGGCACCCGATGCCTCATCTATCTTTATGTACCAACTTGCGACTCAGGAATTATGGACATATAATGTCATACTTTGGCCAGGGGCCACATTGCAAGACAATTTGCGAAGAAAACTATAAAACTAAATAGAGATTAATGCTGACTAAATGTCAACATAAAGCTGGGTCGGCAAGGCCGTCATAACTACCATAACTGGCAAGCTAACAAAATATACATACAGGGTCTATAAGCCCAACATACTGCAATAACTGACAGGGTATGTCTACAAGCCTCCACTGATAGATGTAATGTGATCAGAACAAGGCCCCGACCTACCCATAACCTATCTACATATATACACAAAACTTCTAGACCCGGTAACTTCGAAGGACGGGGAGCTTACCGATAAAGCTGAACTCGGGCAACACCTACTGAGGAGGTCTACCCGTCTGTCTATCTGAGCCTGCATGCATGAAATGCAGAACCCCCAGAAAGGGACGTCAGTACGAAATAATGTATCGAGTATGTAAGGCAATATACAGAAACCTGAAACTGAACTGATAATCTTAACATATGCTTACCTGCTGATACTGACTCAACTCTCTCAATTTTGTAAGTAAATTAGATGTCTAGCCCTATAAGGCTCAACATATATATATAACTGCTCTGCCGTAGTAGGCTCGCTCATAGGCGCTCGGCCATACTAGGCTCTATATCTCGACCAACTGGGCTCGCTCATAGGCGCTCAACCACAGTAGGCTCGGTATATAACTTACCATATCTGCTCTCTTGACTGGAAAAAGGAAATACTCAATTGAATATGAAGTTCCGATAAGGAGAATATTGTAACTTACAGACTAGGAAAATATACATAAATTCCGGAATATGAATTTCTCTTTATGCCTCGTTATCAAACTCGTGTAATTACGAGATCATGCCAAAAATGAAGGAAGTGCTTAGCCTTAATATACCTAGAGTAGGAAAAATCCGTATGATATTCTTGGAAAAATTTGCACGGTACTCCTTTAAAACCGCAAAATTTTTACGTTGCTAAGACTCTAATAATTCTCGTTGGATTTTTCTTTGTAGGAATAGGTTGCAAGAAGAATTGATAACGTTCACTTCTGATTGTAATGTCTTGGTATTGAAAATATTAGGAATGAGGTTAGATTCTGATTGTAGTATCCTTTTGTAGGAATTTGTAAGGATTCACGTTACTAATGTGCAAAGCTCATGTCTGAATTGTAGTATTGTTTTATATTAAAATTATTAGAGTGAAGTGTCTTGTTATTAACCTATTAGGTTGCCACCTAATAAAAATGACTTAAGAGTCATTTGTCTAAGAGGTGGCTTGCTGCCACATGGGGGTGGGGAGGGGAGGGGAGGGGAGGGGAGGGGAATTTTAATCTTTATCCACTTATTAGGTAATTAGTTAATGTCCCGTTACCCAGTAATTAACCAATTACCCCCATAATTAAGAATTATCTCAAATTACTTAAATTTTTACTTATTTTTTATACACTTTATACATCATACTATCATGGTCATATAGTACCTTGTATGGTTAGTCCATAAATATTGTGTATTATTGCTCGCCCGTATTTTATCCCAAATCGACAACCTTCAACGAAACTCATTTTATTCTATTTGCTTACCTTCTATCCTTCACGAATTTAATCATCATGTGTTTGAAATAACCTAATGCATATAATCTCAAGAAAATCTCATCCCCGAGTGTACGTCAATTAACTGGAGACGAAACCTTAACGTACGAAAAACACAAGATGTAACATTCTTCTCTCCTTAGAAACATTCATCCTCGAATGTTTACTCTTAGATACTTTGGGAGAATTTTTCCAGAGAACATTCGTCCTCGAATGTTTACTCTTAGATACTTCGGGAGAATTTTTCCAGAGTCTCCTATGTATACTAGACTAAAACCACCATGCACGCGGCCAGAAAACATACTATACATTCCATACTTGGCCTCACAAAGTTGTCTATTATAAATTCAGAAAGTCAAAAATAAGAGCTTACCTGAGGACCTACTGGCCTAAATAGGGCTGTGCTGAGGTATCCCATCTTGAGCCATATCTCTAGTTTGAAATAGGTGGGGGTATTTAGACTGCATTTCTTCCTCTGCTTCCCACGTCATCTCTTCCACATTCTTATTTTTCCATAAGACCTTCACGAAGGCTACCTCCTTATTCCGTTGCTTGTGGATTTGTTGGTCTAGGATGACAACCGGAATTTCCTCGTATGAAAAGTACTCTGTAATCTGTACATTATCCGTGGGCACCACTCAGGTAGGATCTCCAATGCACTTTTGTAACATAGATACATGAAAAAATGGATGGACAGACTCCAATTCCGAGGGCAATTCTAACTCATAAGCTACTTGGCCCACTCTCCGAATGATCCTATAAGGCCCAATATACCGTGGGCTAAGCTTTCCTTTCTTGACAAACCTCATCACACCCTTCATAGGTGATACCTTTAAGAGTACCCAGTCATTAACCCCGAACTCTAAATCTCATTGCCGCACGTCAAAATATGACTTCTTGCGACTCTGAGCTGTCAACAGTCGCTCCCGGATAAGCTTTACTTTTTCTATGGCCTGCTGAACCAGGTCTGGCCCATGTAACCCAGATTCTCCAACATCAAACCACCCTATAGGAGATCTTCACTTACGCCCATACAAAGCCTCGTACGGAGCCATCTGGATACTTGAGTGGTAATTGTTATTATATGAAAACTTGATAAGACGGAGCCATCTGGGCCCTACTTTCAGATATAATAGATATTGGTACTCCGTATAGTCGCACTATTTCCTTAATATATAATTTTGCATAATCTTCTGATGTATATGTAGATCTGACCGGTAGGAAATGAGATGATTTTGTGAGCCTATCGACTATCACCCATATGGAATCGAACTTACGATGAGAATGAGGTAAACCCGTGATAAAGTTTATGTTTATCACCTCGCGTTTCCATGTCGGGATCTCTATAATCTGCATTATCCCACGGGGCTTCTGGTGCTCTATCTTCACCTGCTGGAAACTATGGAACTGAGCGACATACTCAACAATGTTCTTCTTCATATCGTTCCACCAATACATACTCTTAATGTCATGATACATCTTCGTCGACATAGGGTGAATGGAGTACCACGAATAATGTGCCTCTGACATAATCTTACCTCGTAACCCTGCTACATATGGAACATACAAACGACCCTTGTATCTTAGAACCCCCATCTCCCTTGAGTTCTAACAACGGCTTATTCTGCTGCGGAACTCACTCTCTCAACTCGACCAACTATGGGTCCTCGTACTGCCTCTCCTTTACTTCAGCTATGAGAGATGATTTTGTAGTGTTTTGGAGTACAACTCCACAATTGCCAGAGTATACTAACCGAACCCCCAGACAAGCCAATTGATTAATCTCTCTAGTTAATTGTCTATTTCCAGCCTCTACATGTGCTAAGTTACCCATAGATCAGCGACTTAAGGCGTCTGCTACAACATTAACTTTCCTTGGATGGTAGAGAATGTTAACATCGTAATATTTCAATAACTCAAGCCATCACCTCTGTCGAAAATTCAACTCTTATTGCTTGAAGATGTATTGTAGTTTTTTATGATTTGTGAATACATCAACATGAACACCATATAAATAATGCCGCCATATCTTAAGTGCATGGACAACTGCAGCTAATTTGAGGTCGTGGGTCGGATAATTCCGCTCATGCTTCCTTAACTGCCTTGAAGCATACGCAATTACTTTCCCATGTTGCATTAGGACACATCCTACCCTGACACCCGAGGCATCAGAATACATGGCATAACCATCTGGACCCTCTGGAAGTGCTATAACTGGCGCTGAAGTCAACCTATTTTTAAGCTCCTGGAAACTCAGCTCGTAAGCCTCCATCCACTGAAAATTAGTTGCTTTCTGCGTCAACTTCGTTAATGGTGCTGAAAGAGAATAAAAACCCTCTACGAACCTCTGGTAGTATCCTGCTAAGCCTAGAAAGCTACGAATCTCTGTCAGAGTGGTAGGTCTAGGCCAGGATTTCACAGCCTCAATCTTCTGAGTGTCTACCTTTCTACCTCCATCGGATACAATGTTCCCCAAGAATGCTACAGACTTCAACCAGAACTCACATTTAGAAAACTTAGCATACAATTTATTATCACGGAGGGTTTGGAGTACCGCTCGTAGGTGGTCCACATGTTCATCCTCTGAACATGAATAAACCAGAATATCATCAATAAAGACTATCACGAATAGATCTAAATATGTCCGTAATAGGATATTCATCAAGTCCATAAATATGGTAGGTGCATTCGTCAACTCAAAGGACATGACAATGAACTCGAAGTGGCCATATCGGGTTCTGAAAGCTATCTTGGGAATATCTCTCTCTCGAACTCTAATCTGGTGGTACCCCGACCTCAAATCTATATTTGAAAAGCATCTAGCTCCCTGCAATTGATCAAACAAGTCATCTATCCTTGGAAGTGGTTACTTATTCTTAATAGTTACCTTGTTCAGTTGCCTATAATCGATACACATCCTCAGCGAGCCGTCTTTCTTCCGTACAAAGAGTACCGGTGCACCCCAAGGTGAGGTACAGGTCTAATGAAACCTTTCTCCAGTAAATCTTTTAACTTATTCTTCAACTCCTTCAATTCGGTAGGTGCCATTCTATACGGAGGGATAAATATTGGTTGAGTTCTCGGAAGCAAATCGATGCCAAAATCAATCTCTCACTCTGGAGGAATACCTGGAAGTTCATCCGGGAATACATCTATGTACTCTTTTACTACTGGAATAGACTAAAGTTTAGGTATCGCAACATCCACATCTCTAACTCGTATAATATGATAAATGCACCCTTTTGCGATCATTTTCCTCGCTTCAGATAGGAAATAAACCTACCTCTGGGTGTCGCTGTATTACCTACCCATTCAAGGATTGGCTCACCCGGAAAATGAAATCTAGCTATCTTTGCTCGACAATCAACTATGGCATAGCAAGATACCAACCAGTCCATGCCCATGGTAGCATCAAAATCCAACATCTCTAGCTCAACTAGGTCGACTAAGGTCTGACGACCGCAAACTGTTACCGTACAACCTCGGTAAACCCGTCTAGAAATAATTGATTCTCTGACCGGTGTAGATACCGTAAAAGGATCACTTAGTATTTTAGGCACTATACCAAATTTCCCCGTGACAAATAGGGTAATACATGATAAAGTAGATCCTATAAGCATCGTGAGAGAAAATGGTCAACATACCTGTCACAATGTCTGCTGAGGATTCCTGCTCCTGCCGACCCGCTAATGCATAACTACGATTCTGGTTACCACCTGAACTGGAACCTCTACCTTTGCCTCGACCTTTACCAGCCGAAGACTGAGAATCGCGCACTGAAGGATGCACGGACATAGATGATCCTATTGCTGAATTTGCTGGTTGCGCCATACCCCCAGAATGTCTATTTGAGCCACTTCGCATCATATGCCCCGGACATCCACATGTATAACAAGCATCAGAACCGGCTCGGCATTGGCCCAAGTGTCCTCTATCGCAGATGGCTCACCACGACAGAAATGGCCATGTCTGCCCCATCTGCAAACTTGATGCCTAGGAGCTTTCACATGGTCCTGACTAAGTATAGCGGTCATACCTATAACCCTGTAACTGAGGTGGCATAGGTCTAGGTGGACGTTCGAAGTACTGGGGCTGTAACTACCCTGATACTGCTCCTGAAACCTGGAAAATCTCATCCTCTTACGCTGCCCTGAGACAGTCCTCTCCGTACCTTGCTTCCGACGCCTACCCCTTTCTATATTATGGGCAAATGCCTGAATCTAGGAGATATCCATACTATCCTGCAATACAACGGTGACACATGCCTCAGTCAAATATGGGGCCAACCCTTCTATAAACCTGTGGATCCTATCCGGCATAGTAGCAACTATGGATGGTGCATATCTGGCCAATGAGTCAAAACGGAGACTACACTCCCGAAAACCAATCTTGCCCTGCTTGAGGGCTAGAAACTGATTAACTCGAGCCTGTCGGATCTCCTGCGGTAATTACTAGTCAAGGAAGGCATCTGAAAAATTCTCCCAAATAGATAGAGGTGCATCACGTCCCCTAGACCTTTCCCATCCCTTGTACCAAAGGATGGCTATATCTCGGAGTCGAAAAGCTGCTAGCTCAACTGCTTCCTTCTCCATGGCATGCATAACCCGAAAGATCCTGTGAAGCTGATCTATGAAATCCTACGGGTCCTCCCTCTGATCTGTCCCTGTTAACTCTGGGGGACTCAAAGCAATAAACTCTCGGACCCACGAAGATCCTGCACTAGCGGATGCCCTAGCCTGTTGCTAGGTAGCTACCGACTGTGTCAACAAATGCACCACACTCCTCAAGTCCTGATCTGATGGAAGCGGAGGGGGAACTGGATGTGCGGTCTCCCTAGGAATCTCCCCAGGTGGCGGAGGAGCCGGTAATGGCTGAGTAGGGGTCTCTCCCTGGGCCTCCGATTGGGCCCCATCTACTAGGGGTATCCTCCTAGTCCCCTCACCTACTGCTATTTCTCTCCTCTGGCTAGACGTACTCTTCCTATTTACCGTCATCTGTGCATGCAAACGCCAACATCTAAGTTTAACTCAAATTTCCTATAACTCAGTTCTACAGCACGATTTAGATTTGAAAGAAGGGTAACCAACTCCTAAATGCGTTGTAGTCCCCTGCTTATATAATGTGGTGCACCACACATATATAAACAAGACCCTACTAGACACGACTTGTAGACTCCCTAGGACAGAACTTCTCTGATACCACTTTTGTCACGCCCCGAGCCTGGGGGCGAGACCGGCACCCGGTGCCTCATCTATTCTTGCGTACCAACTTCCGACTCAGGAATTATGGACATATAATGTCATACTTTGGCCAGGGTCCACATTGCAAGAAAATTTGCGAAGCAAAATATAAAACTGAATAGAGACTAAGGCTGACTAAATGTCAACATAAAGTTGGGCTGGCAAGGCCGTCATAACTACCATAACTGACAAGCCAACAAAATATACGTACAGAGCCTATAAGCCCAACATACTGCATTAATTAACATGATATGTCTACAAAACTCTACTGATAGATGTACTGTGATCAGAACAGGGCCCCGACCTACCTATAACCTATCTACATATATACACAAGATGTACACAAAAAAACTAGACCCGGCAACTACGAAGGACGAGGAGCTTATCGATAAAGCTGAACTCGGGCAACACCTACTAAGGAGGTCTACCCGTCTGTCTTCCTGAACCTGCACGCATGAAATGCAACGTCCCCAGAAAGGGACGTCAGTACAAAATAATATACCGAGTATTTAAGGCAATATACAAAAAGCTGAAACTGAACTGATAATCTGAACATATGCTTACCTGATGATACTGACTCAAATCTCTCAATATAGTAAGTAAATTAGTTGTCCGACCCTATAAGGCTCGGTATATATAGATAACTGCTCTACCGTAGTAGGCTCGCTCATAGGCGCTTGGCCATACTAGGCTCTATATCTCGACCAACTGGGCTCGCTCACAGGCACTCGGCCACAGTAAGCTCGGTAATTAACTTACCATCTGATCAGAGGTTGCCCAATAGGGGCCTACCCATCGATTATAGCTCAATGGTAAATATTGTAATACTGTATATATAGATTCTCTGCTCTCTTGACTGGAAAAGGAAATACTCAATTGAATATGAAGTCCCGATAAGGAGAATATTGTAACTTGCAAGACTAGGAAAATATACGTAAATTTCGAAATATGAATTTCTCGTTATGCCTCGTTATCAAACTCGTGTAATTACGAGATCATGCCAAAATAAAGGAAGGGCTTAGACTTAACATACCTGGAGTAGGGAAAAATCTGTATGATATTCTTGGAAAAAGTTGCATCGTACTCCTTTAGAACCGCAAAATTCTTACGTTGCTAAGACTCTAATAATTCTTGTTGGATTTTTTTTGTAGGAATTGGTTGCAAGAAGACGTTCACTTCTGATTGTAATGTCTTTGTATTGAAAATATTAGGAATGAGGTTAGAATCTGATTGTAGCATTTGATGATATGCTATAATTACGTATTTTATTCGTTTATTACCCTCTAGTTTACTGCACTTTAATTGAGTTTGAGCTTTAATCGCTAGTGTTTTGCACTAATTGTGTGTTTTAGCCTTGTATGAGTGATTCCGAGCTATATAGATGTTATGAAATGAATTCAAGTGATTTTGAGCTTTGAAGTCTGAGTAGCCCAAGGAATTAAGTCGGGATCGTGTTCGGGGGTCAAATTTGATAGTTAAGAACAAACGAAGACTCGAGGAAGCATATTGCGCACTATTTAGTAAAATAGAAATAACTCATTGCTCCGAACTCCATTTGAGCTATATAATATATGGTTGGAAATCTAACTCAAAGGGATACAACTTTCATGTTTTACATTTTTCCAAATTCTAAATGGATTAGGGTGAAAAACGCGGTCGAATCCGCAACCGTGTACCTGAGGCGCAAATGGGGTAGAAACTTTTCGATATGCGCGCCACTAGCGTGGTTTAGCGCGGCCGCTACTCCAGACCTGGAAAACTATCCTTTTTCGCGTAGGAGAAGGTATAATTATTTGGGCCCGACCCTACTTGGTATATATACATGGAAAAATGGTATTTTGAGGAGATTGGACAGGTTGGACATATTTTTGACACAGATTCGACCCAAGGAGGCAGAGACACAATAGGAGCAAGGCGGGGAATTCTTCTACGAGTTTTTCCTCCTCTTGATATTTTTCATTGTGGTTATGACTTTTAGTATTGTAGTTTTACATACTATTATGAATAGCTAATTTGTTATCTAAGGTTTTGATAGAACCTTTTGTAGGATAAATTCTGTTTTTTATATAATTGAGCCGTTGGATTTCTCTACTTGTTCAACTACGTGTTTATTGTTGTTGATTGAATGGCCATCAATTGTTTGTGCCTATTTATTATATGTTTCTTGAGAAAGGATACATATTTAGGTAGTTGTTGAACAACGTCACTCCTAACGTATGTGAGGAATCAATATAGCGGGTTTAAAGGTAGGTTTAGAAATAACAAAGCCTTGACATGGTTATAATGAGCGGTTAGATAAAGCCAAATAGCGTAGTTCGAGAGAATATGTCTAGTAAATTGTTGTAGTTGCTCGAGAGGGAATTACGGCACCTAAAGTGATCAAGATCAGTAGAGAATACATAGGCGAAAATGTAGTGAACATAGCCAGAAGGATTCCAGTATTTGGGGAAATCATAACTCTAGACCTCCTTAGTTCTGTCCCAAATTTCATCCTTGTTAGTTGATAATTTTACTGCTTTATAATAGTTGTTAGTTAATTAGTTAGAAATAAATATTATAATCTCTATAATTAGGAAATTGTTTGGACTTGTGTTTCTTAGCAGTATTGAACAATTATAGCGAAACCTTAGTTCTCTGTGGGATTCGGCTCCGGACTTTTAGAACGGATTATATTTGTAGCGACCGTTTATCCTTTTTAGGACTAGAGTTGGGAGTGATAAGTATTCTTTTGTAGGAATTTGTAAGGATTCACGTTACTAATGTGCAAAGCTCATGTCAAAATTGTAGTATTGTTTTGTATTGAAATTATTAGAGTAAAGTGTATTGTTATTAACCTATTAGGTTGCCACCTAATCAAAATTACTTAAGAGTCATTTGTCTAAGAGGTGGCTTGCTGCCACGTGGGGGTGGGGAGGGGAATTTAATCTTTATCCACTTATTGTCTCAAATTACTTAAATTTCTACTTATTTTTTATACACTTTATACATCATACTATCATGGTCATATGATACCTTGTATGGTACTAGTCCATAAATATCGGGTATTATCACTCGGCCCGTATTTTTATCCCAAATAGACAACCTTCAACGAAGCTCATTTTCTTCTATTTGCTTACCTTCTCTCCTTCACGATTTTACTCATCATGTGTTTGAAATAACCTAATGCATATAATCTCAAGAAAATCTCATCCCCGAGTGTACGTCAATTAACTGGAGACGAAAATTTAACGTACGAAAAATGCGAGATGTAACACTCAGCTCGACCTATGTGCCAACTCACGCTATACAGCTCTCCAAAAATGCAATGTAAATTGCGTGCCTCAATCCGAGATAATAGACACCTGGCAAACCATGCATGCGAACAATCTCTCTAAGATAAATCTAAGCCAACTGCTATGAAGAGTAGGTAGTCATGACTAGAATAAAGCGTGAAGACTTGGTCAGTCTGTCCATAATGACCTACATAATGCCAAATCTCCTCAAGGTCTGTGGTAACAAAACCATAAAATCCATAGTGATACACTACCACTTCCACTCTGGAATATCTAGCCTCTGAAACAAACCACCCGGTCTCTGATGCTTATACTTAACATGTTGGTAGTTCAAACTTCGTGCCACATACTCAATAATACCATTCTTTATTATTCTCCACCAGTAGGGCAACTTTAAATCATGGTATAACTTTAAATCATGGATCAAATTCCCGATTATGCAAAGTTTATGAAGGATTTGGTGACAAAGAAGCGGTCAATGAGATTATAAATGGCCGATCGCACAACAAAGAGACCGTTGGGGTGTGATTGAAGATGTATTGGTTCGTGTTGATAAGTTCATTCTTCCGCCTACTAGGAGGTGCCGATTATCCTTGGAAGACCTTTCCTTGCTATGGAAAATGCTTTGCTGATGTGGAAGCGGGAGAACTCACTTTATAGGTGGGTGATGAAAATGTGGTGTTCCATGTGTGCAAATCTACGCGACAACCAAATAGCAATGAAGTGTGTTCTTTCGTGGACTTGGTGACCGATGTGATTATTAATGATACAATTGCCACGATTAATGTGGGTGATATATTGGAGGCCATCTTGCTCAACTTTGATGATGACGAGATGGATGGCTTCATGAAATGCGTGAATTCTTTGCAAGGAACGGGGTCGTACAACTATGCACCCCGAAAACTTTCCTTGGATCACGAGAATAGGAAAAATCCTCCTATAAAGCCTTCAAATGAAGAGCCCCTTACATTGTAGTTGAAGCGATTGCCTCCACATATTAGGTATGAATTTCTTGGCCCTTGTTCTACTTTACTAGTTATTCTTTCCTCTTGTTTGACTAACGTGCAGGTTGACTCAACATTGGCGGTGCTCCACAAGAGGAAGAAGGCTATTGGGTGACTTTGGCGGATATTCGGGGAATAAGCCCCGTATTTTTCATGCACAAGATTAACTTGGAGGAAGATTCCAAACCATATATTGAACATAAAAGGAGACTTAGACGTGGTAAAAAAGTAGATTATCAAGTGGTTGGATGCCGGGGTTGTCTACCCCATTTTCTATAGCTCGTGGACTTCTCCAGTGCAATGTGTCCCAAAGAGAAGGGCATGACAGTGGTCACCAATGACAAAAATGAGTTGATTCCCACAAGAATGGTAACTGGATGGAGAGTGTGTATGGACTATCTCAAGCTAAACAAATTCACGAGGAAAGACCATTTTCCACTTCCCTTCCTTGACCAAATGCTTGATAGGTTGGCCAACCATGCTTTCTATTGCTTTCTAGATGGATATTCGGGCTACAACCAAATCCTTATTGCTTTGGAAGATCAAGAGAAAACAACTTTCACATGTTCCTATGGTACCTTTGCTTTCAGGCGGATGCCGTTTGGCTTATGCAATGCACCGACGACTTTTCAAAGGTGTATGATGGTAACCTTTACGGATATGGTGGAGGACTACCTTGAAGCCTTCATGGGTGACTTCTCAGTAGTCAGGGATTTCTTTGATGATTGCTTGGAAAATTTGGATAGAGTATTGGCAAGGTGTGAAGAAACAAACTTGGTTCTAAATTGGGAGAAATGTCATTTCATGGTCGAGGAAGGCATTGTCCTTGGCCCCAAAATTTCAAAGAATGGCATAGAGGTCGACAAGGAAACTATAGAGGTGATTTCTAAACTTCTACCTTCAACTTCAGTGAAAGGCGTGAGAAGTTTCTTAGGTCACGCGGGGTTCTACCGGCGCTTCATAAAGGATTTTTCTAAAATGGTGAACCTGTTGTGCAAACTCTTAGAGAAAGATGCTAAGTTTCACTTCAATGATGATTGCATGAGAGACTTTTAATTGCTAGATTTCAAGTTGACAACCACTCCTATTATAACCACTCCTAATTGGAGTATTCCTTTTGAGCTCATGAGCGATGCTAGTGATGTAGCGGTTGGAGCATTTTTGGGGCAACACCTCAACAAGGTTTTTCATCCGGTCTACTATTCTAGTAAGACCATGAATGATGCCCAAATAGATTACATCGTTACAGAGAAATAGCTCCTTGCCATTGTGTTTGCAATTGAGAAGTTCTGCCCATACTTGATGGGTGCAAAGGTTATTGTCCATATGGATCATGCGACATTTCGCTCTCTTATGAGAAAGAAAGATTCAAAAGCTCGGTTGATGAGATGGGTGCTATTGTTGCAAGAGTTTGATATTGACATCCAAGATCAAAAATGGAGTGAAAATCAAGTGGTGGACCACTTTCTCATTTGGAGGAGGAGGGGTAACCACGTGATGTCCTTGAAATCAATGACTCCTTCCCCGACGAGCAACTCTTAGCTATTTCAATGAAGGAGGTACCATGGTTCACAGATCTATCAAACTTCCTTGTGTGTGAAATTATCCCGGATGAATTCTCTTCAAATCAAAGGAAAAAGTTCAAATGGTATTGTCAAGACTATTATTGGGACGAGCCATACATTTTTCGGATTTGTACGGATGCGGTAATTAGAAGATGTGTAACGGACGAAGAGCAAAATATTATTCTTGAGGATTGCCATTCTTAGCCTTATGGTGGTCACCATGGTGGAGCAAGAACGGTGGACAAAGTTCTAAGTTGAGGTTTCTATTGGCCCACTCTTTACAAAGATGCAAGTGATATGGTTAAAAGATATGATGAATGTCAACGGGCCGGTGGAATCTCGAAGAAGAATGAAATGCCTCTCACTACCATTTTGGAAATTGACATCTTTGATGTGTGGGTTATTGACTTCATGGGTCCTTTGTGAGTTCTTGTGGAAACACCTACATCTTGGTCATGGTTGATTATGTGTCTAAATGGGTTGAGGCCATTTCTCTACCAAACAATGAAGAGAGAAGTGTAGTGACGTTCTTAAAGAAGAATATTTTCACAAGATTTGGTACTCCGCGGGCTATCATAAGCGATATGGGGTTGCATTTTTACAACAAGGCTTTTGACACTTTGCTTAGAAATTATGGTGTCACTCATAAAGTTATGACTCCCTATCATCCGCAAGCTAGCGGTCAAGTGGAAGTCTTCAACCGGGAGGTAAAGAGTATCTTGTCCAAAACAGTGAATGCTAACCGGACAGATTGGTCAAAGAAGCTTGATGATGCACTATGGGCTTAACGTACTCCTTTAAAAACTCCTATTAGGATGTCTCCATATCGGTTGGTGTTTGGAAAAGTTTTTCACCTTCTGGTGGAACCTGAGCACAAAAAAGCCATGTGGACTTTAAAGAAATTGAATCTTGATTAGGATGCAACTGCTAACTTGTGGGTTGCACATTTGGATGAATTGGATGAGTTCTGGTACCATGCATATGCAAGTTTGTCCTTGTATAAAGGGAAGATGAAGTACCTTCATGAAAAATACATTCGAAACAAGGAGTTCAAGGTGGGCGATCTTGTTTTGTTGTTCAACTCACGGTTGAAGATGTTTCCCGAAAAGCTGAAATCTTAATTGAGTGGTCCCTTTGAAATTGTGGGTTTGACACCTTTTGGTGCATTGGACTTGAAGAACAAAAATAATAAGGTATTCTGAGTCAATGGTCACCGGGTGAAGCATTATTTGGAAAAAAGGTTGATGATGGTCACGTGGTGGCAGTTATTCATTTCAAATGATGGTAATCTGCGTCGTGCCACAACGTTAAATCAGGCGCTTCTTGAGAGGCAACCCATGTTTATTTTTATTTTCTTTTCTTCTTTTGTAGACATGTGTTATCTTTGTGCTAACTGTATTAGATGTGTGTTTCATGGATGAGTTTACTTTACAGGAACTGTGCCTAGAAAATTGGCTAAGTGTGGAAAGAAGTACTTTTCCCTCGTTGAGCATTCACAAGTCTAAAACATTGAAATCATCTACTACACACACTCAAAATCTATGATCACTCTTTTGAACTACTTCATATATGGTATGTCTCAATTACTTGTAGAATTTTTCAATTTTTAGTTTAATTTACAACTTGTTAGTTAGTTTAGGCCATTTGTTAGTAGAATTCTATTATACAACCACGTGGGGTTAAAACTGTAGTGGGTCAACTAGTACTTGCTATATGGGGAATGGGTAAATAGGTTTTCATGATTATACACTGCCACCATGTTAAATTTGTGCAAAAATTGCAAACCCTAGAACTCTGATAGTATTTGTTTTGAAACCTGCGGCCGCACAAGAAATTGTGCGGTCCTCAGAAGTTTAGATTAGGGCACTTTTAGTCAAGCATGATTCTGCGGCCGCAATGAAAATTGTGCGGACCGCAGAAATCCCATGGCAGCCGCAGAATGACTAGTTCTATGTTATCAGAGAGTTGTCAATTGATGACTCTCATATGCGGCCGCAATAGAAATTGTGCGGACCATAATCCAATTATGCGGTGGAACTGGCAATTGTGCGGACCACAAGTCCGATTTGCGGCCACACGATTAAATTGTGTGATCCGCAAAGCCAAGCCTGTGGCCGCACTGGTAATTCTTTGGACTACACTCCCTTACCCTGCAAGCATATTTTACACTGTATTTTTCATTGTCTCCATGGTGTGTTCTTATATGTTTGCACTTGAATTACAACTGACACTTGTTATTGCTTGTTACAGAATATGGTTTGATATCAAGGCAGAGGTGATACTTCCAAGGGGAGGGGTGAACCTTCTAGGGTCCGATGCAAAAGTACTTTACCCCTCGCCCTCCAAAAGATAATCACAAAGAAAGCTACAGCCGGACGAGGCAGAAATGCAGAGTCCTCCAAATCCAGTTCTTATGCCCCATCGAGGGAAGCATCGGAGGGCAAATCAGTTCAAGAGAAGTTGACTGTTCAATTAAATCCACTAGGAAGGTATCAACTCCGGGACGAGCCTTCTACATCACATAGAACCTCTGAGGGTTCGAAAAGGGGTAGTCAGGCTTCCGAGCCCTCCTCTACACCTGTCCCTGAGGCACCAACAACTACAGTTGATGACATTCCAGATGATGGCCCAGGGGGAGATACTAGAGTTACCGGCCTTGAGAGGTCAAAGAAGAAAGAGGTCTAGGAGGACCGGTTCGTCAGTCAGGATGCCTTCACTAGCTTCCGTGGGTGGTGGTCAGTGAGATCGCTCACTCTTGAGCGACAGTTCCAATTGAAAGATCTTGAAAAATATAATTCGACAGTCTTGAGGCAGTTCCGAGAGCGGAAGGGGTGGATGTGGTTCACCCATAGCGTAGATGATGCAAAGGAATATCTTGTCCAGGAGTTCCACATCAATGTGGAGCACATCAAGAAAGGGACAAAAGTAACTAAAGTGGGGAACCTGAAGGTGCGTTTTGACCAGCACACATTGAACACCTACTTGGGGTTTGATGATGTGGAGCCCGCACAGTACTTGGAGAAATTGGCAATGGGAGATGCAGCTCGGCCATGGCTAGCTGAGATACTGGCAACTGCGGGGCCACCACCACCGTGGATCACAACAGTGGTTCCTATTCAAAGGAATACCCTGAACTTTGAGGTGAAGGGATGGCAAACCTTGGTCTGCAGCAGATTAGACCCATGCCAGAATGAAACAAATCTCCCTATCCCACGGGCAGTTCTAGTTGCCTCCATCATGGTCGGGTACCCAATCAATGTGGGTGTCGTGATGTCGGCCAACATATGTGTGGTCTCCAGGAAAGATGATACCTCCTACCCATATCCCAACACCATAATTGAGTACCTTACGGTTGCAGGGATGGAGCCGAAAGATTTTGATATGAAGGTGTGGGCTGAGAAGCTCTTCTCATGGTATTCTTTGATGGATACACACAACCCTAAGAAAAAGGGTCAGCCGACTACCACCATAGGCCAGTCTGATGAGCCATCGGTGGTAGCTGCAGAGACAGTTGACATGCCATCTACTTCAGTAGAGCCTTCAGCCAGTGTAGTAGCCATGCCCCCACCTTCAGCCTCAGTGCCTTCCACCTCGGCTTTGAAGACGGTGTCAATGCCGAACACTCCATTATCTGCACTGCGAGTCTCCCAGACACTTGCGAGCCTCAACTACTGGATGCAGACAACTACTGCAAAGCTGTCTAACATATCCAGTAATGTTGCAGGATAGTCCTCCATTCTGGCACCCCAGATTATCCCCCCCACAATTGAAGAAACTTTGAAGAAGCTCTTGGAGAATCAGAACACAATCAGGAATTATGCGGTCACAGAAGAAGTGCCTTGCAGCCGCAGACATAAAAGTGCGAACCGCAGAAGACCAAGTGCGATCACAGTTACAAATTTGCGGACCACAGATTGATTGCTTCGCGGCCGCAGATCAAAATTATGCGGCTGCAAACCTCCAGTTCCTAACAAGTTAAAGAAATCTGCGGACCGCACATGGAATAGTGCGCCCGCAGAACCTCCTGAAGGGAATTTTTGTCAGAAATTTCTAGCCTGTATAAATAGACGAGTTTCACAATTTTAGGTCAACTTTTGACATCAACAGCTACAACAGTCGTTTCTCTTTACTTTTTTTAGTAGTTTTTCGTATGTTAGGATATTTTAGCATAGAGTTTATCATTTTGATTTCACAATATGAGTTTAAATATCATTTATTCTTCTATTTCTTCAATTTCAAGCATGAATAACTAGATTTTTACTAGGGTTGTGACCCAACCCTAGTGTGCAAACCTTATGGGTGTTTAATTTAATGCTTGTTTATAGTTGGGTGTTTATTATTTAGCCTTGTTCATACTTTAAACTGTGAAATTAATGGTTGCAAATATTAGTTCATGCCTATTTGATTTAGTCTCTACTTGAGAAAGAGTGATTTAGTCTAGAAAAATTTGGCTAACAAGAAATTGGGTCAACCGAGAGATTGATAATTCCAATTAAAGGGTTCAACCTAGAGATAGTAATGACCCGACTTGAGCTTTTATCAACCGTTTTATGCAATACCCTTTTGGACTTGAGAAATCCAAATTGGGCAAAATCACTCGACCGAGAGGTATTGAGAGTTGATAGCTATAATACACCCCGATCAATAAAACAAGCATTAAGGCTTATATCCCATTAGGCAAACACCTAGGTGGTGGTCATAGCCCTAGGCTTTTTACAAAATTTGAAAAACAACAAAAACAATTCTCTTAGTTTTATTTATTAACTTTGCAATCTTAGTTTAAAATTAGACATAGAAACAACCTAATTTCGTGGAAGTGTAAATTAAGATAGTCAAACTCACATACTACAATATATACTCCTAACTCCAATATATAGCTCCCTATGGAAATCGACCCCGACAATTGTTGGGTACTATTATTACAATCGACCGTTTCATAACCTTGATTTGAGGTGTGAAATTGGACGAGATCAACTAATACACAGGGAAAGTTGTAGACTACACGGGATAACACAAAATACCACGAATTCTTACACACACATTGCATATGACTTAATCAGGACGGTTCTGTTCAACTCTCAAGTCAAGCAAGCACATATAGTTGAGAATTTTAGGCAATAATGCACTAGGTGACATACAAGTCAAATAACTGAGAACAAGCGTCACATCATATGCTATTTGTTTTATTTAGGCATCACATTTCAAATCAAATATAAAAGGAAAACAGAGCGCATGCCATACCTTAATGTGCCAGCACCAAAAATGTCAAGAGGTATCTGGAGCAACTCAGTTGTCTTCCTATCGTACTCTTAAAAAGATAAAACCAAAAAACCCGGTTCAAGTTACACACTTGAAAAAGAACCGGTGCCAAAGAAAAATCAAGGGAATTACTATCTAACTATCCTAATAAAAGCAAAAGAAAATATTTTTGGTATTTTTATCGGACCTTAATCCCTTAAGAAAGCGCCCAAGAGATCCATCGCCGGGAAAACTCCGAGCTTTTTCTAATTTTTTTTTTATTTTCCATATTTTTTTTCTATAGATCTCTATTGCTCTAAACAAAAATACTTCTAATTACGGGTTCTAGAAGAAAATGAGAATTTTGTTTTATGCAATTACACTTAGAGAGTAATTCTCCCACCCCATACTTATGTTATACATAGTCCTTGATGCATGATCACAGAGAAAAATATTAAAACATGGATGAGAAATACTCCCTGAGACCCTCTAGGGCCTAGCTAGCACATGATCCTCAATATTAAGGGCGGGGACGACCCCACACTTAAGCTCAAACATGCTCCTCAGATTCAACTTCGGCTGCATGAGCCAATATAAAGAATATAGAAAAATAAAATACAGGCTAGGTTTCCTCCCAACAAGTGCCTTATTTATAGTCGTGGCACGACTCTACTTCTCTACTCAGGTTGGGCGCTTTCGCTTCCTCTTTATCCCATGAAGTCTAGCCTTTTTGCACGTTCTAGGAAGGTCTCCTCTTTCATCTCTGGATCTTTTGTAAATCATCTTTATACACTCAGCTTGCAACACACCTCCTCTAACTCAGTCTCCTCATCTGGATCACTACAATTCACATAAGGAATCTGCTCTATACCTTCGATTCTACCACAGTAATCATGCACAAGTCCTCATAATGCTTAGGGGGCTTAAGATCCTTATACACATTAAAAGTGATTTCCTTATTATACAACCCTCATCATCAACTTCCCTTCCCTCACATCAGTAATCACTCGACCAATAGATAAGAACGGTCGCCCAAAAATAATTGGCACTTCCTCATCTACCTCGTAATCAAGAACAATAAACTCAGCATGAAGAATAAGCTTTCCCACTCAAACTAACACTTACTCAATAATTGCTTCTGGCATCACTAGTGACATATCTGCCAATTGTAAAGTGATTGTAGTCGGTCTAAGGATCCCCAATCCTAGTTGATTGAACAAAGATGATGGCACCATATTTCTACTAGCCCCTAAATCACACAGGGCTCTACCATCTTCTTGTTTCCCAAGAAACAGAGGAATTGTGAAACTCCCAGCATCCTTCAACTTAGGAGGAAGTTTACTCTGAACTCAAGCACTGCACTCTTCAGTAAGTGCAATTGTTTCAAACTCTGTATGTCTTCGCTTGTTTGCCACAATATCTTTGAGATACTTTGCATATTTAGGCACTTATTGCAAAATTTCCACCAAAGAAAAATTAACACGTACTTGGCTCAGGATATCTAAGGAATTCTTGTACTTAGCATCATATTTTTACTTCTACAGTCTTTGTGGAAACGGAGGTGGTGTCTTGGTAACAATTACTGGCTCTGATCTTTTGCTCTCTTTCTCAATCTCCTCAACTGGCTTAGGAACTAATTCTCCTTTAGGCCTAGCCGTATACTTCTTTTTCTTTGGAACTTCTTCTAATACTCTTCCATTTCTCAAGGTAACCGTATTGACTTGAGCCTTAGTATTATGATTAGTATCACTAGGAAGGGCCCCAGCTGGCCGAATATTTTGGGCACTAGCAAGTTGCCCCATTTGTCGCTCTAAATATTGAATAGTAGTAGCCTAACTCTGATTATCACCCATAATTTTCTTGAGCATCTCCTCAATATTACCCATCGGATTTGCAGACTAATCATCTTGTGGTGGGCGAAACTGTTGATATTGACCTTGTGGTTTGAACTGATTTCGAGCACCCTAATTTCAATCCTAAGAGAAATTTCGGTGGTTCCTCCAATTTGGATTATAAGTGCACCCATAATGAATTTCTTGGCGTCGATTTGCATTACCCACAAACACATACAGACTCTGGATTTGCTTGGCATAGATTGCTCATGTGACCCTCTCCACATACTTCAAAAAATGTGTAAACCTGTTGCATTGCTTATTGATAACCAAGGTCATCTTGCTGACTTGGTGGCCAATGTGGTAACTTTCGTTGATAATGCAGAAATGGCATCTAACTCGATGACCCCTAGATATTTTTGAACTCTGTGTCTGCCCATCTTTCGTTGCCAGTCAGGGTTACTTTTAGAGAATTTGTTCAATAATGCATAAATCTCATCAAAGCTTTTCTCCAACACTTGACCTCCCTCTGCAGCATCTACCACAGATTTTATTTCTGGATGTAGCCCTTCAATGAATGTATGAGCCAATATTTCATTAGTCTGGTTGTGATGAGGACAAGCTTTAAGCAGCCCCTTGAACCCCTCCCAAGCTGAATACAAATATTCACCTAACTTCTGTTTAAATGCGACTATCTCACTTCTTATCTTTGCAGTTTTTCCTGAAGGGAAGAACCGTGCCAAATTTTTTAGCCAGATCATTCTATGATGCATAGAGTTAGCCGGTTTCGCGTTTAACCACCTTTTTGCTTTACGCAACAATGAGAATGGGAACAATGTGAGCCTCATATAGTCCGGAGTGACTCCATTGGTGATATAAGTATCACAAATATCCAAGAAGTTCAGAGTGTGTTGCCGTGGATCCTCATGTAGAAGACCCATAAATTGTCCGTTTACATGTAGCAACTGGATCATGCTCTACTTCAGCTCAAAGTGCCGAGTGATTCTGGGCTTCACAATACTGGTGGTGACATCAACAATGCTAGGCATCGCCACCTCCTAAACCGCCATATGTTGCCCGTCTGCCATGTCCACAGGTAGTTGAACAAGTGTCTGAAGATTATTTGTGCCCCTTGCTTCTCTCACCTCCTGCGAAATGTTCTATCAAGTTTAGGGTCAAAGCCTTGAAGTATAGCGTGGCTCCTGACCTTTTGCATTTAATTAAAGTTCCTAAGAGCAGAGCAACTAATAAGAAATGTAAGACTTGACGAAATAGACAAAAAAAGTAAAAGCTAGTAAAATAGTCAATATTCAAGTCCTCGGTAACAGCGCCAAAAACTTGTTGCTCCCAAACGCACATACAAGTATACATGGTCGTACAAGTAATAAAGTGATAAGTCGAGTGTCGAATCCACAGAGATTTCTGTTAAGTACCTAGTAATTTCACCAATATTGTTATTTAATCGAGTCAATCAGAGTTAAATGGTGTGATTATAACTAAGCAATGAATGTAAGAAGTAACTAATAATCAAGCAGGAAATGATTGTTGAGAATTCAGTAAGATGAACATTCCAGGGTTGTGATCAATTTATCAATCCTATTGTGTTCTAATTAACTCTCCCTTTCATACAATTCATTCATGATTTCTAATTAATCGAGTAATTGCTCTCGTAGTATTCTCCCGAATTACTACTCGCCAATTCAAAATAGAGTAATGCATATATTCCTATAGAATCAATCTATTTAGAACACATTAAGATCACGATATTTAATTAAGCATGGTGATTAGGTATATTCTTATCCTAACCATAAATCCGCCCCCACTTAGAGTTAAGATCATGCCCCTTTCAATTATTCTCTAATCTAGATGTAGCTTTCCCAAGTAAAGCATACATAGTAAATAGAACCTAACAGTTGGCCATAAAATTAAGCAATTAATCACATAATTGAAGAAACAACAATATATTAGCGAGCTATAATCAAGGTAAAATCAACTTCAAACAACAATATTCATGGCTAAATCACAATCCCAGAACTTATGGAGTTTAGCCACTCTTGATAAAGGTTAAACAATTTCATAAGTGTCGAATGGTTGAAAATACTAAGAAAGATGAAGAAAAACTAAGAATCCTTGCCCCCGAGTGTTCCGTGTGTGTGTTTTCCTCTCAAAGTGGCATCTTCCTCTCCAAAATAGCTTTAGACTTCTTTTTATACAAGTTGGGCGTGTGTAGGGCCGAAAAACCTTGTCCCGAGCAAAGTGGAAAAAAATTCCATCACCCAACATCCAGGTTGGCGCGTCGCGCTAGCCCTGCTAGGCTACTGCCCAAAAATTCACATCTGTAATCTGGGCCCCAGGCAGCGTGGCGAGCTGGCTTGGGCGCTACGCTAGGCTAATTTCTTCTTTTGTTCACTTTTTGCTTCAACTCGTGCGCTTTCATCCCACAATGCCTCCAGGTGACTCCTACACATAAAAATATCACGAATTAGAATAAATTATTACATTACACATCCAAATTTCACAAAATAGCAAAATGTGAGACGACATTCATATAAATAATACTTTAAGCTGAATATCAAATATAAATAAAGCTACATGCACTAATCAGGAAAAGCGACAGGTAGTGAATAAAGCAGGCGGGACAGAATTTAAACAAGGGCACTTAGTTGCTATAACAGAGCAACCAAATAATTATGAACCAATATGAATAACTAAGTAATTACCAACTATATGAAGCAAATCCGAACGAGCAACTACGACAGGCGAAGCATCAACTATTAATCAGATACAAACATGTCAAAAAAATGACGAGAATTAAGCCGCTAAATAACTACAACCGTGAAAAACTACAAAGAACNAAGGGACCGAAATACAAGTCCTTAGAGAAGGAAAATTAGATGTGGTCGAGGAAGATGTAGCTTTGGTATTAAGGGGGGTGACCGAGAACAAGGTGCCCGAGAACAAGGTGCCCGAGAACAAAGTGCCCGAGAACAGGGTACCCGAGAGCGAACCGATCACATGGAGTCGGGAACACTTCATCCTTCTGAAGCTACGTCCACGAGTGTTCAAACCGGTGAT
>ML397772.1:0-82934 GCA_005239525.1 Nicotiana knightiana | reverse complement strand
AAATAACATAGGAAATATACAAATCTAGAATATTCCTTATTTACTTTTGTTTCCTTATCAGTATATATCAATATATTCTATATAAAAATTATATAAATTTATACACTTTTTCAATTATCGAATATAAATAATTTTTAGCACGGACTAAAATTAATAATACGTTAATGGACATAAATTTTCACAAGACAAAAAGAAAAAAAGGATGGAGCAGCTATTTTAGTAGGACGAAAGTCATTTTTCAAGAAAATATTTGCTCCAACTAACAGTCACACATTATTATTAATTCTGAGTATCAAAACACACTCCCCAATTATCTAGTATAACTTGCTATTAACCTTAGTATAAATTAAAAAGCATAACCCGGTGCATAAAATATTCAGTATTCACTAAGGGTTTAGGGAAAGAGTCTGATGTAAATAACCTATCCTAATACAAATATCAATAGTTATTTTTACGGCTCGAACGCGTACCTACTGATCACACAAAAACAACTTTAAAATTGTTCTAAAACTCACGGGCTTCAACCTTAATATAAAATGTATTTAAAAAATAATTTTTACCCGTCAACAAACCACCAAAGAACATCTACAGTGAAAATTGAGTATCATCATACTAAAGAAATATTCAACTTTAGAAAAGTCATTATCACCGGTGGTATTAGCTTAAAATAAAGTGATATGTCCTTTTCCTTTAATGCCAAAAAAATTGAGGAGCCATGATTAGTGGTAAGTGGATTCCACATCTACATCACCATTAATTGTTGATTTTGGCTCCCTAATTATATGATTAATTTGATTCTAAATCCATATTATACTTTTGAAAAATCCCAAGGACTATCTACTATAGCTAACCCACATAGTAAGAATAAAATCTAGCAGGAGTAGATATTCTCTTGTTTGAACACCACCAATATTACTTGGTATTAACAATACTGAAACTAGAATTTAATTACTGTGGTGATATGCAACAAGCTTATGCTAATCTTGAACTAAGTTTTTATAAAATGAGTTGTTAATTATTAGCCATGACCTAACTAATTCTACCAGGTTTCCTAAAAAGGTAACAAAAACAAACACAAAAATAGCCCGAAAATGAAAATGACAACGCTTTATAATTGTAGTTTCGTGAAAAACCAAACTGATCAGGGCAGAGCTATCTTTTGTTTGAGTGGAATCAATTGACACCCCTTTATTGAAAATTACACACACATATATATAGTGACACGTGGAAAATAATTCATATTCGTAATTAAACTATTAACTTGCTTATACATGCGGAGGCGGATTTAGAATACGAAGACCAGGTTTATCGGAACCCAGTAACTTTTGTTCATACCTTGTATATATGCTAAGAAATTCATTAAATATCTACAATTATTATATTGTGAATCCATAAACTATTGTATATTAATTTGAGATTGTTGTAGAAATCTATTAATTATAAATCCTGGATCCGCCTCTATATAAATGTAAAATGGTTTTCAAATGTTTATGCTAAATAACTCATCAGAATGGCATGTGATATAATCAATTTTACTAAGTTCAATAATAAATTAAATCTGCAATGGTAATTAAGAAAAGTGAAATTAGATTTGCATCCACATTATTTATATATATAGATAGATATACCATATATGTATGTTTGTTTGTTTCAATCTGACACAGGCGAACCCAGAATAGGTTACTTTTGTCAATCCTATTCCTGGCTAGCACCATCAAGTTGTTACTATTTTGGTCGAGACGCGCGTCTAAAATTTAAGTTTTATGGGATTATTTTTAAAGATTTTTAATATTAAATCCATTATATATTTTTAAAGTTATAGATTCATATCTATTATTTTTCGTAGTCAAAGAGAACCATATGACATTAAAGTTATTGATTTATATCTACTGTTATAAAATAATGTTGTCGTATTCTTACTTCCTTATTTAACCAGCATTATATGACATTTATTTATGTATAAGTAGCTTAAGTTTTTGAAGAAAAAGATGGAGAAGGAAGGGTGGTTGAGGACCATATATAAGAATCACTACAACAAACATGATTTTTAACCACGAAAATATTAGCTATAATAGAAAATTCGTTACTAATTATTCATTTTTTGTGATAAAAATTAGATTTTGTACTTAAATGCATACTTTTAGTGACAAAACATGAATTTCGTAGCAAAATCTTTGTCTACTAAAGTTTCCCACCAAAAAATAGATTGGCGCTAATTATTGATTAACATTAGCCACAAAATTAATATTATTGGTGCCAAAATTAGTTTCATGAATAATGTTGCAGACAATTCGTGACAAATAATTATTCGTCTTAAAATTAGTTATAATATGACTACGAAATAGTTTCATCACTAAAAGTTTTACATTTTTTGCAACTTTAGTTTTTGTCACTAATCGCATAAACAAATTAGCGACAATCATTGTATCATCTCTATTTAACTTATAACATTATTAGGTACCATAAAAAGTTCATCACTAATTATTGACTTTTTGGAACAAAAATTTGAGTCGTACTTAAATGCACACATCACATACATGTGGTGACGAAACACAAATTTTATAGCGATAGTTTTATCTACTCAGGTTTTCCACCAAAAAGATAGATTGTCGTTAGTTATTTAGTAACATTAGTCACAATGTCTAAAGTTATTGGTGACAACCTAGTTTCGTCTCTAATATTGTAGGATGAAAAACATTATTTGTCTTAAGATTAGTTATATTTTAGCGGTGAAAAAGTTTGGTGCCTAACGGTAATATCTATAATATATTAAAAGCAAAAAAGTTCTTAGCGAAATGTCGTTCGCCTTTTTATCTTTTAAAAATAAAGTTCACAATAGATAAAATAACCATTTAATTATTGCTCTACCATTTATGAATATTCATTTAGTTAGTTTTCTAATATTTAGTAATAATTATTTAATTATTTTTCTAATATTTAGAATTTTGAGATCAACTAAAACTTTATATGTTAGTAAAATTTTCCTGATCTTAATTATGTAGATTATTTTCACCCCAACTAAGATTTTCAAATATATGCAGTTTACATTATGACACAAGGTATATCTACAACAACGCCTTTGGCATGATAAGTAGGCAATATATCTTGATCCAGCGAAAAACAGGCCTTAATATATATATATACTCTGTTTTGGCTCCTGAAAGACAATCCACGTTGGTATAATCTCATTTTACATTATATATTGCCACACAATTTTGCGATAAAATTGAATAAGTATAAGATCTAGCAGGAGATATTCTCTTGTTTGACACCAATTACTAGGTATTAACAGCAGTGAAACTAGAATTTAATTACTGTAGTGATATGCAACAAGCTTATGCTAATCTTGAACTAAGTTTTTATAAAATGAATTGTTAATTATTAGCCATGACCTAACTAATTCTCACGCAGTCGCCATTGTATACCAAGTTTTCTTACGACAACAACAACAAATTTAGTATGTTTCCTGTCACGATTCCAAATTTTAACAGGTCGTGATGACGCCTATTGTGGAACTAGGCTAGTCAACCATCACCCTCCTACGCATTTGTTCCATTATAATAATTCACAATTCAAAAATAAACAGCAAACATAGCATAAAATTATTTCTTTAGGTCTTAGCGCCCCAATTATAGTCTAAACAACTCTAAACAAAACTTCCCAAGACTGGAGTCAACATGGTCACGAGCATCTACGAAATAAAACTAACTCTACTAATGTCTTAAATAAAGTCTAGGAATGAAATGCTAAAACTAAATAAGGAAGGGAAATGGAGTAGTTGTGGACGCTGGACAGCTACCTCGAAATCCCGTAAAACTGCTGCTAACGAACAGAGACAGATACTGCTCCGAACCGGCACCTGGATCTGTGCACAGAGGTACAGGGAGTAATGATGAGTACGCCAACTCAGTAGTAATGAAAATAAATCACAGTATGAGAAATACGAAACACACAGCACGGATACACCAATTCACAAAAACAGTAAAACACCAAGTCACCATAAAGTATTCATCAAATACATAAGTTCGAAAACTAATTTCCAGAAATCCTTTTGAAACAAGTATAATATCAATATATTTCAGTAAAAATCAGTTTGAAAAGCGAAGTGAATCGTAGTCAAAAACTCAGTAAAATTTTCATAATCTGCCCCTCGGGCCAAAATCATTTCTCGTAACAATTGCCCATCAGGCATCCTCACCATCACTCAGTATCAGCCCATCAGGCATCCTCACAGTCACTCAATATCAGCCCATCAGGCATCCTCACAATCACTCAGTATCAGCCATCAGACATCCTCACAGTCACTCATTATCAGCCCCGCGGGCAACATCACTCAGTAGGTATATGCGCTCACTGGGAGTGTGTATGGAGGGGCTCCTACAGCCCAAGCGCTATAAAGAGCCACATCATGGCATAAATCACTCACAATATAGGCCCGCAGCCTCACTCATATCATAACATCCTCGCAATATAGGCCCGCAGCCTCACTCGGTCAAACACTCTGAACTTGCCTTCAGGCCATAAGTATACCAGGTTCTCGACCCAAAACAGTATTTTATTTTCAAGAAATAGTATCAAGATGCTCTGAGTGTCAAAACAATTATCAAGAAAAAACTGAGTGAAAATCATAACATATCAAGTGAGGAAAAATAGTAAAAAAAATAGCTCCCAAGGGGTAAACAGATAGGCACTAGGCCCCAAACATGGCTTACAGCCCAAATCATATCATAATATATCAATACAATTAAGCATAAGCTTAAAAATCGATTTTGCAACTCAATAGTTGCCTAAATAGGGAATATATTTTCAAAGTTCCAATCTTTGCATTTCAAAACCCGTGAAAGGGTACATAGTCCGGGGTTTCATACCCTCAGGACAAGATTTAAAGACATTACTTACCTCAAACTAGCCCGGGAGCTATTCCGCAATACGCTTGCCTCTCGAATCAACTCCCGAGTGCTCCAAATCTACCAAGTTCAGATTTTTATCATCAAATTATGCTTAAGGAATGAATTCCAATTAAAAAGTACCAAATTTAGCTCAAAATCCGACATTAGTCAAAACCTGACCCCTGAGCCCACGTCTCGGAACTCAGAAATTTTTATACCAAAATGTTCTTCGTCATCTCACGAGTCCGTACATATAAAGAACGCTAAAATCGGAGTTTGTTTGACCCCTCAAATCGACCCCTAAAGGTCTCATAATCTCAAGACCTAACCCCATCTTTTTCTACTGATTTTCATGAACTAAACACCGAGATTATGTTCCTTAATCACCTATAATCGAGTTTTAAGGTCCAAAATACTTACCTCTATGAAGAACACTGATTTTCCCTCTTCAAAATCGCCCCAAAGCTCTTTTCCCGTTCAAAAATGGTGTAAAAATAGGTTATGGTCGCGGAGGGTTTAATTTTATATTGCCCAGGTATACACGCTATGCGATCACGGCTCCATTTGTGCGTTCGCAGTGAAAAAAATTTACCAGCTCTTATTTAACCCTATGCAATCGCGGCCTCCTCTATGCGATCGCATAGAACAAATTTTCCAACAGCCTTCTCCAACTCTTCCGGTTAGCCTCTAATATAATGGTCATAACTTTTTGTAAAAAAACTCCAAATTACAATTGACTTAACTTTCTGAAAACTAGACATCAAGTGCTACAACTTTTATTTTGGAGCATCTTCGAATTTCTTATAGATTGTGAGTTATAAGCTTCCAAAATCGGGACAGTGCAGCATAAATTTTACTCTCTGCGATCGAGGGAAGCCTTGTGCGATCGCACAACACAACTAGATTTTTTCAAATTATCTCTGTGCTAACGCATCCAAATCAATGCTATCATACTGTACACCCCTGAAGCCAAAAACCAGCAACTAGAAATGGCCCGAAACCACCCGAGACCCTCGAGACCTCAACCAAAACATACCAACACATCCCATAACATCACACAAACTTAGTCGAGCCTTTGAATCACCAAAAACAACGCAAAAACACTAAATCACATCGAATTCAAGCCTATGAACGTTGAAATTTCTAAATTCTACCAACGATGTCGAAACTATCCAAAACGCATCCGATTGACCTGAAATTTTGCACACATATCCAAAATGACATTACAAACCTGTTCCAACTTTTGGAATTCCATTCCGACCCTGATAGCCTATTTTCCACTGCCGACCGGAAATCGCCAAAAATTAACTTTCGCCAATTCAAGCCTAATTCTACACCGGACATCACAAAAATATTCCGAACACACTCCTAAGTCCCAAATCACCTAACGAAGCTATTCGAGTCATAAAATTTGCATTCCGATGTCGTTTACCAATAAGTCAACCCTCAGTTGACTTTTCCCATTTTAAGGCTATTTTTAAGACTAAATGGCTAAATTCTCACCGCAACCATTCCGATTCCGAGCCTACAAACTCTAAAACATCAAGAACGGTATAACCAACCTATGACAAGTCAATAACAATAATTTTTAATGCAAGTTCTATGTAACGACCGACCGAGTTGTTACATTCTCCCTCACTTAAACATACGTTCGTCCTCAAACGTGCCTAGAGTTGTTCCAAACACCACCAAAATTATTGTGTAACCTACCATGCACATATTCAGAGGTGATCCCACATCACCCTACCCGATCTAGGTCTGATAACACAACATAACTGAAATTTCATTATCAAATCCTGACCCATAAACCTTAGAACTACATTTTCACTTTTGAATCAATTTACAAGATCAAAATCCCACAACTATAAACTGAATAAGTCTGAGAACACTTTAACAAGTCATATCTGTAACCCAAGATGAAATACTATGATCCACTGCATGACTCAAGCACTCGTGGTGATAACTCCTAATCACAATAGTTGCTTATAACAACCCAATATCGGTAAATAACCTCTTATCAAGAAAAGCCTCGTTCTAACCCTTTCATATACTGCCAATGATGAAAGGAACACGCAGGAACTAGTAACCATTTGTCTGATCAGCATCAATACCACTATACCATCCAGAGCCATAACTTGTGCAACTCATGCACTCAATAACAACATCCCAAAAGCTCAATTTCTAAAATAAAGAAGACTCACACGAGAGGACTATCCTGCCATTTCTCTTGCCATTACCACATCATGCTAAAAGCCTGATACACATCATGAAACCATATCACACAAATCTGATACCAAGTATCATACCTCGACCTAATTGAACTGCAAAGCGTGATCCCATCCAACCACTGAACCACATGACACACTCCAAGCCACCTTACTCAAAATCAATAATCATGCAAAATTCGACATCAATTGCTCAAAGTGCATTTCCATAACCACGGGGAAAATTGGATGATACCATGCCACCCGAACCAGAAAGAACATAACCAACACGTCTCAATCCTGCAACAGCTACTTACTTGCCTTACTCAAATATCGCTATAAAGCCCCGATAAAACTACACCCTATGTACATATATAACCAACAATCACAACTCCTCGAAACACCGAAAGGTAACTCATAGACCACTCCGAAACACGAATAAGCTCAGTGACAATCAAATGATACATCCCTCAACAGGTAGATAACTCTCCAAAGGTTCATAATGACTGAATCATGACATATACTAAAACCTGACTAGTTTTGCTAGCATCCTCGTAGTTCACAACTACAAAAATAATAAGTTCATAAAATCTCCCAGTCTCAAAATCCATGAAGTGCACCAATTACCATATATGACCCCAATTCTACCACTCAAATATATAACACACCCCTAATACTTTATCATTCCACGAGGAATACCCTCATAATTCCTCTGTGTCACCAAGAAACCTTGAATATCAGCAGTCGATCCAATAAGAGAGCGTCGTAAAACCAATGAAGCATCCTTATTCAAACACATTGCCTTAAACACATTGTCCTTTATGAATGTATACTCTCATCCAGCCACCCAATAGTGGTATCCTTTACCTAATCATCTGAAACTGCCAGTTCTGACCTTCCTTCCAGAACTGAACCGTGACCTCACATATGCCACTCTCCACTATACACAAAATACCGCATACGCCATGCAATCCTATGATAAATATGAGAACTTCATGCTCCCTTCCTAGCCACAAACAACTACGTACCCAATTGTCCAAGAACTTTCCATTGATCCCATTTAGAAGCAAAATCATTATACATCACATGACCCTCACGCCAGTAGAAATACATCTCCAACCGTGGTAGAAACCATCAAGAACTCCCGAATCACATTTGTACAACACCAAACCGCCAGGAATGAATCCCTCTAACTCAACCAAGCTACGCATGCCACCAAATCCCAAGAGGATTGCTAAGAAACGCCTGTAACAACTCATTACCCTATAAACACCCAAAGAACTAACCATGTCCCTTATCATGCCGATCCGACGTACTACCAAGCTGTCCTATTTATCCAAGTTCCTTCAGACTTACCTTCGAATGGATACTTCTTCTTGCTATAATACTGCAATTCTCAATCCCGACTCACCGCACGAAACCCAAGCATAAAAATATACCGTCTATGGCTCATAATTCGCTGAATACTCCCTCAATTATCCCCAAATGCACCACATTAAAAATACTTATCTTGAAGATACTTCCTTCGAATTTACAGTCATTACCTTCACTTTCCTGATACTGATGGATAGAATCCATGATAATGAAAATACACCACAAGCCTTGACACCTTCCCCGTAAATCTCAGTTCTAGCCCTTCTCACACCTTGAAGATCCTCGATCGCTACATATAATCTTGAATCCGTCTGAACCATTCTCAAACGTCATTTACTCTACGCAATTTCAATTACACTAACTAAGTAAACAGAATGACCTGGCCCCGCTTGCAATCCACATACTAGGAAAGTAATCCACACCATTGAAGCATCAAGCACACTCATACATTGCACACTCTACACTTACCAGTACCACTCTATCATACAATGAATTCCACTATCCGTAAAGTACATTACAACTTGTATCGAAGAATTTTCCATCACTCGAGTCATTCCCAAACTCCACCTCTATAGGTCATAACTGATTCACCAACATACCTTGAACCGAAACCAATACAACACATAATCGTGTAATCACTTATCATTAACGGACTCCCCCACTTGGCTCAAATCCAAAGATTAAGACAAACAATAACTCACGATGCCCACACATTATAACTGCCACCATACTGTGGTGGGATTCAACTAAACCCTTCATACGCTCATATGACCCAGACCATTTAACCCTCAACTCGTATGAAATTCTTGAATTCACCATTGTAATGATCATGCCAAGTCCCACAAGTGAGCTAAACTCAAATTACAACATACATCATCTATTGATAGAAAATAACTTGCTACAGATAAACATAAGGGTCACACACCTCAAGACAACCTGCAGGAGATACCCCTACCTGCTTAATATCAAAATATTATCTCCTTATACACTTCCGAAAGTCATAGCCATCACGCAATTACTATACCTTCCTACATTGGAACACAACCACTGCCTACCCCCAAGACATCCCATTTAGCGGTATAAGAACCTGAAGTTGATGGAAATACTAACACTGGGGTTGTGGGCAAGGAATTCTTGAGCTTCGAGAAGTTCTACTCACACTCTTTTGACCACCTAAATACCCTCACTGAACACCACATGCCCCAAGAATGCTACTGAACTGAGCCAAAAATTCACACTTGGAGAACTTTGCACAAAGCTTCTCCTCCCTATATCCTCGTAATACCATCATCAATTGTTGAGTATGCCACCCCTAGCTACGAGACTACGATAGGATGCCATTGATAAATACAATAACAAAGGAGTTACAACACGACTGAATATATCGTCAATAAAATACATGAAAGGAATTCAAAGAGTTATGCTTTTTTTTTTTGATGAATAAAAATGGATTCGTACGACAAGAATTCAAGAATGTGGAATGTTTTCTAAGGGTTCTGCAACCTCTCAAAGATAAGTACAGACGTCTCTGTACCGATCCGTAAGACTCTACTAAACCTGCTCATGACCGTTGAGTCATATGTAACCTAGTTCTCTGATACCAACTTGCCATGATCCCAAATCCTAACAGGTCGTGATGGAGCCTATCGTGGAACTAGGCTAGCCAATCATCACCTTACTACGCATTTGCTCCATTATAATAATTCACAATTCAAAAATAAACAGCAAACATAGCATAAAATCATTTCTTTAGGTCTTAGCACCCCAATAATAGTCTAAACAACTCTAAACAAAACTTCCCAAGACTGGAGTCAACATGGTCACGAGCATCTACGATAAAAAAGTAACTCTACTAATGTCCAAAATAAATTCTAGGAATGAAATGATAAAACTAAACAAGGAAGGGAAATGGAGAAGCTGTGGACGCTGGACAACTACCTCGAAATCCCGTAAAACTGCTGCTAACAAACAGAGACAGCTACTGCTTCGAACCGGCACCTGGATCTGTGCACAGAGGCACAGGGAGTAATGATGAGTATGCTAACTCAGTAGTGATAAAAATAAATCACAGTCTGAAAATTATGAAACATACAACACGGATACACCAATTCACAAAATAAGTAAAACACCAAGTCACCATAAAGTATTCATCGAATACATAAGTTCGAAAACCAATTTCCAGAAATCCTTTTGAAACAAGTATAATATCAATATATTTCAGTAAAATTCTCAGTAAAAATCAGTTTGAAAATGAAGTGAATCGTAGTCAAAAACTCAGTAAAATTTTCATAAATCTGCCCCTCGGGCCAAAATCATTTCTTGTAACAATTGCCCATCAGGCATCCTCATTATCACTCCGTATTAGCCCATCAGGCATCCTCATAGTCACTCAGTATTAGCCCATCAGGCATCCTCACAATTACTCAGTATCTTCCCATCAGGCATCCTCATAATCACTCAGTACAGCCCATCAGGCATCCTCACAATCACTCAGTATCAGCCCTGCGGGCAACATCACTCAGTAGGTACCTGCGCTCACTAGGGGTGTGTACAGACTCCGGAGGGGCTCCTACAGCCCAAGCACTATAACAAGCCACATCATGGCATAAATCACTCACAATATAGGCCCCCAGCCTCACTCATATCATAACATCCTTGCAATATAGTCCCACAACCTCACTCAGTCAAACACTCTCAACTTACCCTTCAGGCCATAAGTATACCGGGTTCTCGACCCAAAACAGTGTTTCATTTTCAAGAAATAGTATCAAAATCCTGTGAGTGTCAAAATAATTATCAAAAAAAGACTGAGTGAAAATCATAACATATCAAGTGAGGAAAAATAGTAAAAAAAAATAGCCCCTAAGGAGTAAACAGATCGGCACTAGGCCCCAAACATGGCTTACAACCCAAATCATATCAAAATAAATCAATACTATTAAGCATATGCTTCAAAATCAGTTTTGCAACTCAATAGTTGCCTAAATAGGGAATATATTTCCAAAGTTCCAATCTTTGCATTCCAAAACCCGTGAAAGGGTGCATAGTTGGGGGTTTCATACCCTCAGGACAGGATTTAAAGACATTACTTACCTCAAACTAGCCCGGAATTATTCCGCAATACGCTTGCCTCTCGAATCAACTCCCGAGTGCTCCAAATCTACCAAGTTCAGATTTTTATCATCAAATTATGCTTGCGGAATGAATTCCAATTGAAAAGTACCAAATTTAGCTAAAACCCCGAAATTGGTCAAAACCCGACCCCCATACCCGCGTATCGGAACTCAGAAATTTTTATATCAAAATGTTCTTCGTCATCTCACGAGTCCGTACATATAAAGAACGCTAAAATCAGAGTTCGTTTGACCCCTCAAATCGATCCCTAAAGGTCTCATAATCTCAAGACCTAACCCCATCTTTTTCTACTGATTTTTATGAATTAAACCCCAAGATTATATTCCTTAATTACCTATAATCGAGTTTTAAGGTCCAAAAAACTTACCTCTATGAAGAACACTGATTTTCCCTCTTCAAAATCGCCCCAAAGCTCTTTTCCCATTCAAAAATGGTGTAAAAATAGGTTATGGTCGCGGAGGGTTTAATTTTATATTGCCCAGGTATACACACTATGCGATCAGGGCTCCATATGTGCGTTCGTGGTGAAAAAAATTTACCAGCCCTTATTTAACCCTATGCGATCGCGGCCTCCTCTATGCGATCACATAGAACAAATTTTCCAACAGCCTTCTCCAATACTTCCGGATAGCCTCTAGTATAATAGTCATATATTTTTGTAAAAAACTCCAAATTACAATTGGATTAAATTTCTAAAAACTATACATCAAGATCTACAACTTTCATTTTTGGATCATCTTCGAATTTCTTATAGATTGTGAGTTATAAGCTTCCAAAGTCGGGACAGTGCAACAGAAATTTTACTCTGTGCGATCGCGGGAAGCCTTGTGCGATTGCACAGCACAACTAGATTTTTCCAAATTATCTCTGTGCTAACACATCCAAATCAATGCTATCACACTGTACACCCCTGAAGCCAAAAACCAGAAACCAGAAATGGCCTAGAAATGGCCCGGAACCACCCGAAACTCACCCGAGACCCTCGAGACCTCAACCAAAACATACCAACACATCCCATAACATCACACAAACTTAGTCGAGCCTTCGAATCACAAAAAACAACGCAAAAACACTAAATCACATCGAATTCAAGCCTATGAACTTTGAAATTTCTAAATTCCACCAACGATGCCGAAACTATCCAAAACGCATCCGATTGACCTGAAATTTTGCACACATATCTAAAATGACATCACGAAACTGTTCTAACTTCCGAAATTCCATTCCGACCCCGATAGCCTATTTTTCACTGCCGATTGGAAATCACCAAAACTATTCCGAACACACTCCTAAGTCCCAAATCACCTAACGAAGCTACCTAGCCATAAATTCGCATTCCGATGTCGTTTACCAATAAGTCAACCCTCAGTTGACATTTTCCATTTTAAGGCTATTTTTAAGACTAAATGGCTATATTCTCACCACAACCATTCCGATTCCGAGCCTACCAACTCTAACACATCAAAAACAGTATAACCAATATATGAGAAGTCAATAACAGTAATTTTTAATGCAAGTTCTACGTAATGACTAACCGGGTCGTTACATTAACAATTTGTCACGACCCAAATTTCCCTCCGTTGGGTATCAGGATGGCACCTAGTCTTAGGGACTAGGTAAGCCTAATATTTCCACTGAACAACAACAATAATAAAGGAATTTTAAAAAAAAATTAGAAATAGAATTCTTGACAGAGTTTACAATTTTCCAAAACCTGGTAAGTACAAGTCATAAGCTCTACGAAATCTTTCTATCAAATCTAAGTACAACTGTCTAGGAATAAGTAAGTACAGTTGAATAGAAATAAAAATAGGAAGGTGACTCCGAAGCTTGCGAACGCAGCAGCAGGTTACCTTGAGTCTCCTCAGCAACGATCTGTGCAGCTACCAACAACCATAACCTGAAGTTGCACGCAAAAATGTGCAGAAATGTAGTATGAGCACATCACAATGGTGCCCAGTAAGTATCAAGACTAACCTCGGTGAAGTAGTGACGAGGACTAGTCAAGACACCATCGATCTAATAAGTAAAAAGGCAAGATGTATAAATGATCGAAACAAAATATCTATCTAAAGATTTCTCAATGTAATTAACGATACGATCGAATAATACAGAAGAAAAATTCAATAATCACGAACAACGGACATCATAATAGAAATATGCAAAGAGAATGGGAAGGATGCAATACAAATGGCGGGAACTACAACCCAACAAAAACACAAGCAACTCAGCACTACATCAATTTATTCACGTCAGGCCTTAGCCAATGACTCAATAAAACTGGTCAAACTTTCGAGTGAAAACCTTTAAATCGTGAGTTTATTTTGAAAACTTTAAAGATATAATCATTTCGGAATAGAAAAAATTCTTCTTTGAAACATACTTTCTCTGAATGTATATTTATATATTTTTATAAAGAGAAATCTTTATAACATAGTCTCTTCAAATATGGGGTGTTCAAATACACTTTCCCAAATACTACTCTTTCAAGTATCATCAAAATATGTGATGTTCAAAATATATTTTCCCAAGTACTGCTCTTTCAAATATCATCAAAACACGTGATGTTCAAAATATATTTTCTCAAGTACTGCTCTTTCAAATATCATCAAAATACGTGATGAAAAATATATTTTTCCAAGTACTGATCTTTCAAATATCATCAACATACGTGATGTTTAAAATATATTTTCCCAAGTACTGCTCTTTCAAATATCATCATTCTGCAAGACAAATATTTTTCAAATATAATTTCGACAAGAAGTCTTTTAGACATAACTTTTCCTGGAGATAATTGCTTTTCAGCTATACTTTTAAGTCCGCCACTCAGAATTTGTCATGCAATGAAGTACAGAGGGAAAGCTCCTAGATCTCTGTCTGTAGTCCTAATTTAAATATGCGATGCAGTACATGCGAAAAGCTCCCGGATCTCTTTCCGTAGTCCCAATTTAAACATGTGATGCAGTACAGGGGGAAAGCTCCCGGATCTCTGTCCGTAGTCTCAATTTAAACATGTGATGCAGTACAGGGGGAAAGCTCCCGGATCTCTGTCCGTAGTCCCAATTTAAATATGCAATACAACCACTGAGAAAAATAACCAGAATGCGACAAAACCAATATATATTGCCACAACCGGCATGAAAGCAAACAAGGACGAATACAAGTGCAATGAGCAAATCAATACAAAGACTTAAATTACAAATGTGGTAACAACTCGCTCATAAGAAGTAGCCACTGAGAGGAATGCCAAGCACAAAGAGAGAACAACATAACAAGGGGAAGAAAAGACAAATATAGCAACGATTCTATACATTCAAGTTCACCACCAAGAAACCAAATCATCCCGGCAAGGGAATCAGCTATAACCAATCTCACTTAGACAATTAGCTTCACTGAATAAACTCAGTTTGAACAATGCTCAGTAAATAGGCAGCATATGAAGGAAGACATAGCATAATGGTAGGAAAAACAAAGTCTCCATTTAATTTAATTAAGATCATATAAGAAACAAGGAATGCTAGGCAAGTACTTCTAACTTGAACATGAGGAGATGCGATTAGAAATCAGGAATCAGATATAACAAGTTCAATTCATATACGGGGAACATAAGGACCCAAAAATCCCTAAAGGGCAATCTATTTGCAAATAAGTTCGAGTAAACACTCGTCACCTCGCGTACGCGGACTACAATCAACATAGAAGACTCAATCCTAAGGAGTAGTTCCCCCACACAAGGTTAGGCAAGATACTTACCTTGACTGTTAATCAACTCAATACCATGCTCTTGCCAGGATTACCCAACTCCGGGTGGCCCAAATCTAGACAATTCGATTGCATAGAGTAAATATCATCACAAGGAAACAAAATGATTAATAAGTCTGAAGCTACTATGCGAAATTAGGAAATTCGCCCAAAAAGTTCCCCGGGCCCACATCTCAGAATCGGGTAAAAATTATATTTTTCGGACACCCATTCACTCACGAGTCTAAACTTATGAAAATCTCTCAAATCGGAGGTCAAAAACCCAATCAAAACTCAATAATTTGGTCTATGAAGTTCATCCCATTTTTTTCCATTTTCTACCCAAAATTTTCGAAATTAAAGGTTGGATTTAAGATTGGAATCATGGAAATTGATCTATAATGGATGGAAATCACTTACCCAAGTTACCCAGGTGCAAAAGCCTCCAAAAATCGCCTCTCTCGAGCTCTCCAATTTGAAAATGGTGAAAATAATATAAACCCTCAGATCTGATATAATTGCCCAGCAATTCCACACTTGCGCCCCTGGGACCGCACCTGCTGAAATACCACCGCAGGTGCGAAAACCTACTAAAAAGCATGGGGTCGCACCTGCGGTCAAATGGCCGCACCCGCAGCTCCGCATCTGCGGAAAACACACCGCACCTGCAAGGATTGGGGGATTGGGCTAAGTTCGCACCTGCGAGCTCCTCGACGCACCTGCGTATCCGCTCCTACGGAAGGTCCATCACAGGTGCGAGACACCAGAACCAACAATGGTTCAGCTGTCTCCCAAGCACTAATAACACCCGATGAGCATCCTAAACGTACCTGAGCCCCGGGACCCCGTCCAACCACACACACAAGTCATATAACCTAGCACAGACTCGCTCAAGGTTTCAAACCACATAAAACAACACTAACATGGTGAATTAAACTAAAAGTCCATGAAAATTCTTCAAACTTCTATAAACATTAAGTTTTGCATTTAAGGTCCGAATTACGTCAAATTAAGTCCGTTTCTTACCAGATCTCACAGATAACACATATAAATCATATCGAACCTGTACCGGGCTTCGGAATCATAATACGGGCCCGATGTCACAGGTTTCACCTCAAATTTCATTTTTCAAAACCTTTATATTTTTCAGTAAACAATTTTCTTTAAAAATTCATTTCTCGGACTTGGGACCTCAGAATTCGATTCCAGACATACGCCTAACTCCCATATTTTCCTACGGACCCTCCGGGACCGCCAAATCACGGGTCCTAGTCCGTTTACCAAAAACGTTGACTGAAGTCAACTTTATTCAAATTTCTAATACAAAATTATCATTTTTATCAGTTTTTTTCACATAAAGGCTTCCCGGCTACACGCCTAGGCTGCGTATGCAAATCGAGGTGAGATAGAAGGAGGTTTTTCATTACCCCGGAACACATAATTAGATAGAATATACGGGATGCCCCTTTTGTGTCATCACAATCTCCCCCTCTTAAACAAATGTTCGTCCTCGAACGTGCTAAAATTCACTTTGAACTCATCCAATCACTGATTGCGCATTTCCAACACACACCCGCGGGTGATCCCACGTCACCCCAACCTACATAAGCCTGATGACACCATCACATCTGCTATATCGCCTTCTCACCATCATCGATAAGCCTCATACCTCAATTCCCCACTTTCTACTCATTTCTAAAAGACCCGATTCTGAATCCATATCTGGCATTAGCCTCGACCAGCTACATCAACTCAGGTCTACGCCCATAAGGCTCAGTCACACAACATAGCACATCACACATAGGCTCAATAGCGCCTTTGATCACCATAACTGCCCGAAATCAACTCAACATTGGCAGTTAGTCCCACATATGGAAGAACTCTTTGTTTCCAAATCTCATAATACCGATAATGATGCAATAAGCATGAAGACCTCATCAGTAGACACCCGAATCACCGAGTCATAGCTAACACCACCGGGCACACATCCCGCAAATTGAACTAACGAAGCACATAACGAAATGGCTGAGTAGGAAAGATAAAAGCATATATAAAGGTACTATCAAACCAGCCCATAGGCATAACTCTCTATCGATACTGACTTACCAAAAGCAATATAACAAGAGAGAAGCAAATCATATGAACAAATCACAAGGAAGCCATCCTGATAAAAAATTCCATCGCGGTACTCAACCCGGTCCAAACATATCAAATCACAAGGAATCACGAGAGTCTCTCCCTCAACTCTACGACACATGTCGAAAATATATCATACCAATAGAGATCTCCCGCTAATTCATCTCGGCTAACAAAATCATAGCGCTCACTTACTCACATCTCAATGGAGTATCAAATCACAGCTCGAAAATAAAATACTCAGGAGAATCACACAAAGCTTACCACGAAGGACGACCTGAACTCACTTCCAGTTTCACCACTAGCAAGGATGAATAAACCAATGATAGACACAACTACTACTCATAGAATCTCCCAACAGGAGAAAACACAAAAATAGAGTGCAATACATGAAACTCACTCATAAATGAGATCTCGCTGCCATGATAACTGGAACTTGACCAATGTGATCTCGCTGCTCTGGAGTGTAGACGGTGGGAGTCTGAACTCCTCCCCTGATATGTGAAGCAACTGGTGCACTAGAATCAACCCTACCTGATCCGATATGCCAATTGTACTCAAAACTGCGCTCCGGTCTTCTGAAGTCCGAGGTAGCAACAGGCACCCCCAGTACCAGTCCCCTAACTAGGACTACTGGCGACTCCTCAACGGCTGCTCTGGTAGGCATCTTAACTGCGGCACGTGATACTCGTTGGCCTCTGTCTCTGACCCCTTGCGACATTTGCTTCGGGGTAACATCATCCAGAACTGCCGCTCGTCTCCTCACCATGTGGGATTTGGGGAGGTAGTCTGTACGCAGACCTTACCCCTACCTAACAGGTAGAGAGGCTGTTTCCAATAGACTCTCGACTCAGGAAGAGTAATAAGAAGAAGAGGAAAGCAAGAAATGAAGAAAGAAGGAAGAGAAAAGAAAAAGAGAGGGATAAAGGATAAGTAGTACCAAATAATAGCAACATGAAGTACAATACCTGAGGCGAACAAAATCACATAGCGTAATAAAAATCTAAGAATATGAAGGGACATGCGTGCTACTAAGACTATCGGTGAGCAACTAAAAATTACCTACTAACCTTCTACCACCTCCACACCCTCCTATCAAGGGTCATGTCCTGTCTAATCACCTCTCCCCAGTACTTCTTAGGCCTACCTCGACCTTTTCTCAAACTCGCCATGACCAAACTCTCACACCTCCTAACAGGAGCATCAATGCTTATTCTCTTAACATGTCCGAACTATCTCAGCCTCGACTCCCGCATCTTGTCCTCCACGGAGGCTACTCCCACTCTGTCTCGGATAACTTCATTCTTAATCTTATCTCTCCTGGTACACTCACACATCCATCTTAACATCTATCCTCATCTCTTCTACTTTCATCTTCTTCACGTGGGAGTTCCTTAAAAGGTAACATATATATATATATGCGCTGAATGCGAGCCTTGGAGCAACGCTGTTATCTCTGTGCAGTTTATAATTCACGGGTTCGAGCAGTGAAATTAGCCACTGATACTTGCATTAAGGTAGGATGCCTACATCACAGTCCATAGGGTTCGACCATTCCCCGGACCCTGCGTAAATGCAAAATACTTTATGCACCACGGCTGACCGTTACATATCTAGGCTATATGTTGAATCGATTGGCTTTTTCATTTGTATATTTTTTATATTTTAACCATAAAAATTGCACGGGGCGCCTATTTGGTCGCCCCCATTTAACCTATACCCATTTTCTTAAAAACTTTTAACTTGTACCCACTTTTTAAATAATTTAAACCCCTTTCTCCTCCTCTTTCTTCTTCTTCTTCTTCTTCTTCTTCTTCTTCTTCTTCTTCTTCTTCTTTCTTCTTCTGCTGTTGGTGCTGCTATGGAACTTCAGTTCATGGGATGATTGCCATAAATATATTTTATCAGATTATTTAAAAACAAATTATAAATAATTACGTAAGTTAGTAGATAAAAACTTCAGCTTTAGAGCTGAATTTCGCCAGTTACAAAATAAAAACTCTAGCTCTAGCGCTGTAGTTTGCCCGTTACAAAATAAAAACTTCAACTCTAGATCTGAAGTTCGACGATTACAAAATAAAACTTCAGCTCTAGCCAGTTACAAAACAAAATCTTCAGCTCTAGAGCTGAAGTTCACCAGTTACAAAACAAAAACTTTGTCAGTTACTAAAACAAAAACTTTAGCAATTACAAACAAAAACTTTAGCAAATAGAGAACAAAACTTCAGCTACTATGCTTAAGTTCAACAATTACGAACAAAAACTTCAGCACACTTGGTTCATCATACTTGCTACTTCAGTCCCGTCTACTAGAATACTGAAGTTTTGCGTGATTGTCTTTGCTACTTCAGCCCCGTATGATGAAGTTACGCGAAAAAGTGAGTACGCTTATAATTTTTTTGGAAAGCGAACACAAGTTAAAACGTAACCAAAAAAATGAGTATAGATGAAAATGCCCCATTTTAACCCCTAGTGAAAATTATTACTCTACCACTAAAACTGGTGCAAACAATATAATGTCAACACGCTACATTAAGTTTTACGAATAAAATAAAATGAAATCATGGCTTTCTTGCGATATTCATCAAAGGAATCTGATCCACGATCATCTGGCTAGAAATTAAAGAAAAATTTAAAATAAGAGTAAAGTGAATCATATACAAGAGAAAAAGAATTGGTAGATCTGAGATTAAGAAAAATATAAGATGTGTTTGACTTTATGCTACTATCATCTGAACTATTCTTTTAGAATATAAGACTAGGCATTTCTTTACAACTTACAACTAAATATTTTGTAAGCAGTTGATATTATCTACTATTTGGGACGACATTAAGTATAAAAGAAAGGCAAAATAATTAAAATCTGAAGAAATCAGAAGGAAAAAAATATTATTTAAATGTTGGTGTTTCGTGGTTTTCCGTTGTACTTGCTTCCATGAAGTAAAGAGATCTAAATGGTATCTTTAGTTTATTTATTTTTTAATTTAGAGAGTTATACTTCCATTCCTTCTCTAATTAAGAATACAACTAGGGATCGTTTAGTTTAGAGACTAAGACCCCGTTTGGACATAAACTTTTTTTCTTTTTTTTAAAACCAATGTTTGTTCATAAAAAATTTCAATTTTTGCTTAAAGATGCATTTTGGAATTTTTAAAAATTTGAAAAACTCCAAAAAATTATTTTTTAAAATTTTCACTCAAATCACTCACAAAACTTCTGATGTCCAAACGCCTACTAAGTTAAGAATTATAATGCAAAGATATTTACACAGGGACTAATAATGAAAGGATTGTTATATTACATATATGATGTGACTGTAACATATAAATTACTTATTTCAAAAGGATATTTATCTTTACACATTTTATATCGTATAGATATAAATATAATAAATAGAATTTGGAATATCTTAAAGACAAGAAATAGGCGGACAAAATGAAATCAAATGAGTAATCCAATTTTAACCCAGTTGGTACCGAACATTTCGCTTCTATATATATTAGGCAGAACAAGTAAATTTTTACAGAACCACTACCTAGCATGAATTATTTATTTGTGAATTGCGAAACTCAACTCAACTCAACTCAGCTAAACTAAACTAATTTCTTCAGCAATTTGCAATTAATGGCGAGTGTGGAAGAAGGTCCATTGCCATACAATTTATGGGAAGGGGAGAAGAACAGCTCGTCGAATTCGAATCCAACAGATGCAGTTATATTTGCGGGAATCAGTTTGTTAATAGGAGTTTCATGCAGAAGTCTCCTTCGCCGTACTTCTATTCCTTATACTGTCGTTCTGCTCATCATTGGCACCGCCCTCGGCTCTCTCGGTATGTTTTATGTATAATTGTATGTATGTATTGCATTAGCGGAATCGGAATTTAAATTTTATGAGTTCAGCCTTTAAGCATTTTAACATTTAATTCATTATATTTTTAAAGTTACGGTTCACATCTACTATTTATTGCAATTGTAACGAATTTTAAACATAAAGTAATTTCGTCCAAAACTTAGTAAAAAAGGTCAAACATTACTAGTTATGAAAATTTTGAATGAAGTTCTCCTGAGAATGAACTCGAAGAAGGTGAAGTAGAAATTAGGCACACCCTCACCCAAGGGTGTGCCGCAGTGGTTAATGAAGTAGGAGGAAAGACATGAGGTTTCACGTTCAAATCCCAACGGAGGTAAAAGATTGAAACTGTAGACAAATATTTCATTAGAAGAAGGGGTATGAGAGCCATGAGGTCTCAAGTTTAAATTCTACCGGACGCAAAAAGTACTATTCCTAGTAAGTGATTGCTTTTCATCTGCTTGTAAGCGTTGGTGGACAGAGTTACACGGTACCTGTCTTGGTGGAAAGGTAGCAAGCACCCGGTGGAATAGTTGAGCCGTGCACAAGCTGGTTCGAGCACCAGGGTCATAAAACAAAAAGTAGAAATTACTATTGGCCATATCTCATTTGCAAGATGTGGCTGACAGATATTTTCCTTGTCTTCTATGTCAAACGTTGGCATAGATTTGTTCATACATGTAATATGTTCATGATCTTGTTATTGAGGTTGAGGGCATGCTTTGTGCAATTCTTTCCCTAATTGTTATTACTGCTCCAACAGCATGGAACATTTTCTTATGGACATGAACTAGCATTTCTGGACCTTTTAAAATTTTAGATCTGTTCTCTTTTCTCAAATGTCCTTGTTGTTTGAATGCCTACTGGCATGTTGTGGCATCTAGCTGTTCTCATATTTTTGTTATTTATTTCTTTACTTAATTTTTTGCAAATTTAGAATTTGGGAGTAATTATCCACTGGGAAAGCTTGGGAATGGAATTCGAATATGTAAGTATAATTCAGTTATCTCTCAAATTTCTTGAAATTATCAATTTTGAGGTTGACTTATAATCGTTGCATTCACGATTATCTCTCATTATCCGATAAAGGTATGTGCTTTTTTGAATTGCTGCAACAGGGGCAGATATAGATGCTGATCTTCTACTAGCTGTATTCCTCCCTATACTGATTTTTGAAGGCGCATTCTCCATGGAGGTGCACCAAATAAAGGTTCTCTTCTCCTTAGTTTTCATTCTATAAAACCTCAAGCTAGTTATTGAATATATAGGATGGTTTACTATTGGTCATAATACCACCACCAGGAATTCAGAAGCAATTCGGTGTAGTCTGTCTTTTTACTGGACTCCATATTCTTCTTAATATTGGAGAGAAATCATGGAGAAGTGTAAACAAGCCTCTAGTATATTTGTTAATAAAGAAGATTGGTGGTGTCTTCCCATCTGCCCAAGTCTTGGTGGTAGAGTTACCAAGTACCTGTGTTGGGGGGATAGCAGGTACTGGTGTAATAGTTGAGGTGGATTCAAGTTGGCCCAGACACCATCATAATCAAGAAAAAAAAGACAAGAAAAAAGGAAGATAAGACGAGAGTTCTTGGTGAAATGGGGTAGTGTGGCTAAATAGTTATCAATTCTGATCAAAGGTCATAAATATATAGGGGACTGAATCCCTCATCTGCAAGATGATTGAGAACTTTATATCTTCTTACAATTGGATTGCTACATAAGTTTATAACATCAATAGCTTGGTCTTGTTTCATAGTTAAAAAAAAAGCAGATATATGTTTAAAGATATGCTGTAATAATGATGCCTTTCATCTTAAGGAAAGCAGGTAGCTTACTTTGATAGCCTGAATGTATGCTTTAAAATAATTATGTATGCCATTTGTGAGTTTTTATGAGTTAATGGAATATGTCTGTTCATTTCTTTAGCTGGCTTTGACAGAAATGTATGGCACAAATGCTTTTGCTTGCTGGTCCTGGTGTACTGATTTCAACACTTCTGATTGGTGCTGCTGTGAAGGTATAAGGAAACACTGTTTTCTGGAGGTGGTTTCGTACTTGCTCAAACATTCATATGTTTCTGCAGCTTGCTTTTCCATATGACTGGAATTGGAAAACATCTTTATTGTTGGGGGCAATTCTTAGTGCTACTGATCCTGTGGCTGTTGTCGCTCTGCTTAAAGATCTGGGAGCTAGTAAAAAGTTGAGCACAATTGTTGAAGGAGAATCTATGATGAATGATGGGTATAAACATAAATCCATTTTCCTTTCATTTCTTCGGGAAAATCCTCTTGGGTTTCCCTATAATTTCATATTAATGTCCACATTTTTGGATGGCCAGTTTTTCCACATAAAAGTGCCATCAGCCCCTTATTTTGTCTTGCAGTTTATCTTCCTCTTTTGTATACACTGATTCTTATTGTTCACCTCTCTTCTTCCAACCATGTTGCCAGGGCAGCTATGGTGGTTTACCAGCTTTTCTATCGAATGGTTCTTGGGAAAAGCTCTGGCTGGGTTGCAGTGCTGGAATATCTTGCAGAAGGCTCACTTGGAGCGTAGTGATCATTATCTGGTTGAATGATAACTTTTTGTATTATTTTGGTTGAACTTAACTAGATCTTTTATTGTTACAGTGTCATCATTGGACTTGTGTTTGGAATGGCATCTCTTTTCTGGCTTCGGTTTGTATACAATGACACATTGATAGACTTTTCATTGGCTCTTACTGTGAGCTACATTGCTTACTACACAGTATGTTCCTTCCTGATTTAGATAATATTTTATATACATACATTCAATTCTTTGACATAAGATTCCGAAGCGCAACCTTGTAGAATTATCATATTTTCTGACAACATTTACGCATGCATGATAATGATCATATTTCGTTGATAACACTTTGACATACTTGATTTAAGTGATTCAAGAGTTAAAAAAAGTGATTCAAGTTCATATTTGATGACATCTTCAGTAACCTAAGATCATTGGCCTGCTTCGTTCTACATATTTTGGTAAATTTACCACATAAATGGTATCAAATCTTTTCAGTATTAGAATAATCTTCGCTACTACTCTATACTAGAAAGGCTGACAAATTCCAAAACTTGTTTACTTCCTAATTCAAGCAGACACTGTACTATGTTGTATGACTGCTTTTTCCTTAGCTTCTTGTGAGCTCCATCGAAGTCCTATGTGGTTGTTTCAATGCCATCCTTACTGACCTTAACTGGATCTTTAATGCCTTATTATTGCTTATAGGCTCAAGAGCAAGCTGAAGCTTCTGGTATCTTGACTCTTGTAGCACTAGGGATGTAAGTTCTGTACTTCACTCCTCTTTCACATTCAGACGTTTCAGCAGTAAAGCGTGTTTCAGTCTCTGATACTGAAACTTATGGATAGGGTTTTTGCAATGTCAAAGGATACCCATAGAGCTGGTGGAAAGCAGAGCTTGCATGAGTTTTGGTATGTTTCTTCCCATTGTAATATCATGTTAGCTAAATATAGATTTGTGTAACAAACCAATGTATAGTGTGATCATTATTGCGCAGATTCGAGCATTGCCAATACCTAGTTGTGGCTCTCTTTTGTTGAGATAGTGTTACATATGATGTCTTCTATGTGAAGGCATATTTAACAGATGTATCTTGGGGAATATGTTGTCAAAATCAAAAGGTTGGAGTACATATGGTTTTACGCTAAAAGGGCAGGTTCATAGTCAAACCTAAGGTCCATAACCTTTACACTGGATCATAGCCAGACCCATCTCAATTTTTGGTTGATCCTATGTTTGACCCTCATGTTAGATTATCCAAGCTCAGATGTGCAGAGAGGGGGCTGATACAACGTTCCACAATGGTTGAGCGAATGGAGTGTTGTTTCCTTAAATGGTCTTTGTGCAATCCTTCTCCTCGTGAGCTAGCTTTGGTATTGAGTTAGATCCAAAATCCATTTTCCTAAAGGTCCTGAGTTCAGTCTCACTGGCACACATTACCAGAAACAGAATCTGCAAGTACTTGGCCGATGACAAAGGATCGGGCCTGCACATGAGGGGGCGTGATGAAGGCATAATTAAGTAATTAAAAAGTGTGCTCTTTATAGCAGTTTAAACTATTAGATGAGATTGTCCCACACTTGAACAATATTTAATATTTGAATGTGTACCCTGTTATGATTAATACGGAGCTCCATTAGTGAGGATGTGAAGAAAGTCTATTGAAAATAGAAAAAAGACTATGTAAAGTGGCACTTGTCCAGGTTCATCGGTGAAATTTAACTTTCCTATGGCCTTTTATGGTGATGATAACTAAAAACATTCTAGGAGATAAATTGCTGGTGGTCAAGTTCAAGGGGTTTGAGCATGTCAGGAAAAAGGTAGGATGGTGTGAGCTGACTTTCTCTGTCACAATTTAAACACGTCTAAATATAGGCTTTTCTGCTAAATGAAACTGAGGGAGTAATAAGCACTCCCTAGTCCCTCCTGTCCCATCTTATGTGAAGGCGTTTTATTAGGCACAAACTTTAAGAAATAAATGAAGACTCTCTACATATTTGTCAAGTATATGCAAAGTACTGAAATATCCTTTTAAATAAGTGGTGGTGAGAGTTCCACATGTCTTTTCATTTTCTCTTTCCTTGCAATATAATGAATTTTTGTATCAAGTGAATCCCAATATGTCTGTGAGAATGCACGGGAGAAAATAATATATTATTCACTCATTAATACAATGATACAATGAGCCCTATATATAGGTAATACATGTCCTACTCCTAATACATATAGGATTAATGTTATTTACTACTATTTAACTATTAAACTAACACTCCCCCTCAAGCTGGTGCATATAAATCATATGTACCGAGCTTGTTACATATGTAGTTAATACGAGGACCAGTGAGGGACTTGGTGAAAATATCTGCAAGCTGATCATTCGACTTCACAAACTTTGTAGCAATATCTCCCGAGAGTATCTTTTCTCTAACAAAGTGACAGTCAATCTCAATGTGTTTAGTTCTCTCATGGAACACTGGATTTGACGCAATATGAAGAGCAGCTTGATTATCACACACAAGTCCCATCTGACTAATCTCACCAAATTTCAACTCCTTGAGCAACTGTTTGATCCAAATTAGCTCACATTTCGCCATAGCCATTGCTCGATATTCTGCTTCTGCATTAGATCGAGCAACCACATTCTGTTTCTTGCTCTTCCAAGACACCCAATTTCCTCCTACTAAGACACAATATCCAGACGTAGAACGTCTATCAGAAGGTGATCCTGCCCAATCAGCATCTAAGTATCCAACAATCTGCTCATGGCCTCGTTCCTCAAACAATAAGCCTTTGCCTGGAGCTGATTTTATATATCGAAGAATGCGGACAACTGCATCCCAATGACTATCACAGGGAGAATCCATAAACTGACTCACAACACTCACAGGAAAGGAAATGTCAGGTCTAGTCACTGTGAGGTAATTTAATTTACCAACCAACCGCCTATATCTTGCAGGATCGCTAAGAGGCTCTCCCTGTCCTGGCAGAAGTTTAGAATTCGGATCCATCGGAGTGTCAACAGGTCTACAACCTGTCATTCCTGTCTCCTCAAGAATATCTAAGGCATACTTTCGTTGTGAGATCACAATACCTGAGCTAGACTGAGCGACCTCAATACCCAGAAAATACTTTAATCTGCCCAGATCCTTAGTCTGAAAGTGCTGAAAGAGATGTTGCTTCAACTTACTAATACCATCCTGATCATTGCCGGTAATAACAATATCGTCAACATAAACGACCAGATAAATACAGAGATTTGAAGCAGAATATCAATAAAATACAGAGTGATCAGCTTCACTACGAGTCATGCCAAACTCCTGAATAACTGTGTTGAACTTACCAAACTAGGCTCGAGGAGACTGCTTTAGACCATAAAGGGACGGCGCAACCGACATACAAGGCCATTAGACTCCCCCTGAGCAACAAAACCAGGTGGTTGCTCCATATAAACCTCATCCTCAAGATCATCATGAAGAAAAGCATTCTTAATGTCCAACTGATAGAGAGGCCAACGGCGAACAACAACCATGGATAGAAAAAGGCAGACTGATGCTATTTTAGCCACGGGAGAGAAAGTATCACTGTAATCGAGTTCAAATATCTGAGTATACCCTTTGGAAACAAGACGAGCCTTAAGCCGATCAACCTGGCCATCTGGACCAACTTTGACTGCATGGACTAAAGAAAAATGTGACTCTGCTCGATTATCAAGACGCCGCGGGAAATGGGAGCGGGTATGCTTACCGAGCTGACATGACTTACACTCTAGAGTGGACAAGTGAGATAAGCCAAGTACCATTTTCTGAAGTTTTGACAAACTGAGATGTCCCAACCGTTTATGTAATAAATCTGGTGAATTAGTAACGGGACAAGTTATTGAAGGAAGACAAGATGCGAGACCATGTGATTTTTCAAGAATAAGGTAATAAAGTCCATCTGATTCACGTCCAGTACCAATAATTCTCCCTGTACTGCGTTCCTGTATAAAAATAAGGTCATCAAGAAATAAAACAACAAACTTAAGTGATTTGGCTAAGCGACTAACGGCTATGAGATTAAAACGACTACCAGGAACATAAAGAACGGAGTCTAAAGGTAAGGAAGGAAGTGGACTTGCTTGACCTATTGCAGTTGCCATGGCTTGAGACCCATTGGCCATTGTGACTGTTGGAAGAGATTGAGAATATGAAATACTAGTGAAAAGAGATTTGTTTCCAGAAATATGATCAGATGCACCTGAATCAATGACTCAAGACTCGGAAGTTGAAGATTGGGAGACACAAGTCATGCTACTATCTGTTGGAACAACGGAGGCTAATCCTGAAGATGTCTGTTTACGTGCTTTGTACTGAAGGAACTCAATATAATCCGGTAAATAGACCATCAAAGTATTCATAGTATTAGATCCCATGTTGCTACAATCAATTGCTCAAATTCTTGAGTTAAGTTGTATAGTGAATGAAAACTGAAGATAAATATGAGAAAACACTGTTTACAGTAGAGGGAAAACACTGTTCACGTCGGAAAGCACGGTAGCTCGCCGGAAAATTTCAAAGTCGTCGGAATCTGTCGAAAATAGTACCAATGGACTCGGATTTGATGTGCGAGTAGGCTGTCCTCAAGAAGCTTGGCCAAAAAATGACCGGAGAAAAACATTGATAAAAAGTGGTTTTTTTTTACTGCGGTAGACCTGTGTTTGCCGGAAAAAAGACTTCCGGTTGATTGATTTCTCTTCCCGGAGTCGCTAGAATTGATGCACAGCGATAAATCTCTCACGATTGCTCTGATACCATGTGAGAATGCACGGGAAAAAATAATATATTATTCACTCATTAATACAATGATACAATGAGCCCTATATATAGATAATACATGTCCTACTCCTAATACATATAGGATTAATGTTATTTACTACTATTTAACTATTAAACTAACAATGTCATTAAGGGTAAATTGGGGATGCTAAGATTAAATAGTACTTGGAACAAACTGAAAAGGAAAATGTGTCATATAAAATGAGACAGAGGGAGTATTTTTTTATTTCTAGTGTTGCTAACTAATGTATGTCATCTTTGTTTTGAAGTGTTTCTAACTACAGACGAGCCAAATTTATACATTGTAACTGCTATCATTCCACTTCTACTGCTGATACATTACTCTCTTAGTATCACTATGCTTAGTATGCTTCTTCTGCTACTTAGTACTAGTGCTACTGCCAGTACTAAATGCTGTTGCTGCTATTGCTACAACAACCCTACCGTACCATTCCCACAACTACTCTCTTCAAGAACTCTTTGGCTTTCCTAAACAATGCGCTACAGGTTTTTGAAATTGTCTTTTTGTGACTTCTTCCAGCATTGGTGCTCTCCCTCTGTGCTTTAGGATCTTTTGTGCATTGTCGCTCTCGTCCTGTCTGTTATCTGTATTTTTGTTATAGGACTGCCAAAAACATCATGTTTAGATGATTTGTTTCTTAATAGTTTGCTTATTGTTCAAAACCATAACCAAAGATTTGAACTCTGTCATCATTTTGTTTTGGCTCCATTTTCTTTTACTGCTTTACTTTGAGAGAGGGGAATGGGAGGCGGTTGGACTGGAGATGGCTTGAACTATTTTTCAAACTAACTTTTTCTCACCAACTTTTTTCGCAGGGAAATGATTGCCTACATTGCGAATACTTTAATATTCATCTTGAGGTTAGACTTGTTAACAGTCTATTATACAAACTAATGTTGTTTCTTTTCCTTTTGTCTTAATATCATTTTGTTCCTTTTCTATGATACATTTTTGTTATGATGGCATTGTGACCTCTTGGTCTTCTTATTTAGTAGCAGTTGAAGTATTATAAGTACTAACTTTTGATTTGGACGTAAGTTTTTCGCTATGGAAAAGCTTATTTAGAGTATCCTGCCTATTTCTAATGGCGCTTTTGCGTCATAGGTTCATTATTTTCTTTCAATTTCTTCCACCAGCTGCCTTTTATGCGAAGTTACTGTTCTCTTGAATCTGTTATTATGGCGCTCTTATTTGCTTTTGTTCATTTGCGATGATTTGGTGGTCTTAGGTGTCCCACTTTATCACTTTCTTATGTTCTACTGACTTTGTACTAACTAGAAGTTAGAATATGTACTTACTCCTTTGCAGGCATTTCAGAAAGCTTTTCTTATATCTGAACGCGAGACAAATCTATTTCTCAACTCCTTTTCTTCTTTTGATAGGGTTAGACATGTTTCATTCAAAGTCCTTCCTTGCTATAGTTTTCTTCTTTCTCGTTGCCCGTATGCTGTAGAATTGTCACTTTATGGAAGAGTCTACACATGCTAGACAATTACAAAAAATTCTTTAAGGAGATTCCTCTAGTCCTGTGCTATCTCCAATCAAAGAAATATCTTATTGCAATTGTAATTGTGCTGCTCTTTTCTCACGGAGTTGTATTGCCCCATTTTCCATATATTTATATATCTATTAGATAGTGTTGTTAATCCACTTCCTATTCTGAGCGTAATTGAAGGACCCCTTGGTCCATGGTTGGCTATTGTCCTCCTTTATTGTTATTGAATCAACGATGTTGCTTACAAACACTGACTTTTTGCAGCGGAGTTATCATAGCTCAAAGCATCTTCAGTATCGGAAATTTCGACGACAATACAGGTAGTTCTTCACCCTTTATTTATTATGTAATACTTCACTTTGTGTAGATGGATAACAACTGTTTTCCTATTACTTGAAGTGTGTGGTACATGCTGTACAGCACAATAAGTTGGGCAACCTGATTTTCCACCCAATTGAGTAACTAGAAGTCTCAGTGTCATTTTCTTAAATCATTTTCTTGAGAATCAATGCATCTGCTGTATGGATGCAGCAACAACACAAGTAGTTGGTACCTTAGGAAGTGCTGAAACTTGGATGGTAAAGAACTAGGAGTACAAAAGTGGTACAATAGCCTTTGGTTGTCGGACATGTGACCAGATGCACCTGAGTAAAAAATCTAGGACCCAATCAGGAGGAAATCCTGAGAAAAGCCAGTGATTGATGAGACTGTAGGGAGACAGCAGGATAAGCAGCAAGTTGAAATGTTTGTCACTGGATGCTCTAGGAGATGAATATATTGGAGCACATTTTTCTATTGAAATTACCACAGACATGTTTCAATAGGATAGAATTCAATAAATGTCAATAGATCAAATCCCTAAGGCAACGGGGAACAAAATCAGTACCTAGCTTCCTAGGTTGACCGACGAACTAACTGCTAACATATGAACAAATTCATCTTAACTTCACTAGGATCTTAACTGAAAAAGTCTCAATTGCCAACCAGCTTCAAACTGACCAAACAAAGGCTAGAAACAAACCCAGCTTCACTGAAGCTTCGAGGTGCTGACCAACTAACAATTGCCAGAACCACTGATCAGAACCAAGAGTATGGTCTGTGAGAGAACTGACCTTGGAAAAGATAAAGCAAATGAAACATAACAGAAATGGATGAATTAGCAGATTGGCAGTCCAAAAAGTATTAGCATAACAAACAGACCAGACCAAAAGGTGGAACTAGCATTCCAGTATCAAAGGGAAGTGCTGACCAAAGGCCAATTACTTAGTGCAGTTGCAACTTCATAAATATAAAGCTCTAGATGGAAAGGAACCAGACACAAAGATAATGTCACAAGCCAAAGATGGATTAATAGCTAAATTCCATAGATCAGAATGCTAAAAAATCAAAATCCAGATTAAGATCAGTCACTGATGATGACCTTTCAGACCAAAAATAGAGAGCTCTCCTTCCCATGGTATGAACCAAAATTCAAAATTATCACTGAAAACTAATAATGAACAAATAGTGTGATCTTCTTCCAACAGAGAACAAACCAAGATCCAAATATTAATATTGGCGATAAAACGACTGAGTAGAGAAGTAGAGACGGAGATAAAGCCATAGGCATGTGACAGCAATGACAAAAACTACTTTTGAAACTAACAAAGAGTACAAAAAAAAACATAAAGGCAGCAACCAATGCAACGCCTCAGATCAACCAACAACGAATGCTGGGGACAACCTTAGCAAACAACAAAGACTAGGCTATGATATCTTATGATGACACAGATATGGTGGAAGCCCATAATATTTACAATAATATTAGTTGTTGAGTTATTTACAATGAGGAATAAAATAATGGGTGCATAAACTTAGGTTTCCAATTTATTTACTATTTATATTTAACAGAAACATGAAGATGTAGTGTATTCAGGAGAAAGGTAAAGACAGAGAGAATCACCCATTGATGCTCATATGCATCACACGTCAGGTTGGGTATTGCTGAGTAACTGTCCAGTTTCTGAGATCCCTCAACTTAGATATATTCTTATTGACAAATTATTATTTCTTTGGAGAATTTTTGTGCATTTTTCTGAGATTTTATTCCACTACACTGAATTTCCCTGATATCAAGAAAAATTCTTTTATTTACGAATTTATGTTGTAGGGAGATCTTGGGGCTATATCTTTCTTCTATACATCATTCTTCAAGTATCTCGAGCCATCGTTGTTTTTGTGTTTTACCCTGCCCTTCGCTACTTTGGTTATGGTTTGAATTGGAAAGAAGCTACCATTGTCATATGGTCCGGTTTGAGAGGAGCTGTTGGTTTGGCACTCTCCTTATCTGTTAAAGTAAGTCGTTTTCTGCTAAGTTTGTAATTCATATGGTTTCGTGTATCATTTACTCTTGAAGCTTAGATACAAATGTGCACAGAAGATATAGTAAAAGGACAGCCCGGTGCACAGGGTCTATTCTATGCAGCCTTACCCTGCATTTCTACAAGAGGCTGTTTCCAAGGCTTGAACCCGTGACGTTCAGGTCACATGGCAGCAGCTTTACCGCTACGCCAGGGCTCCCCTTCTTATGGCAGCACAGAAGATACAGTATTATCTTTTTTTCTTAAAGAAATTATTTTTACTTATGTAACTTGCATATCTAGGAATGATTATACTCCTAATATACGAAAGTGTATAATGTGTAGGACCTAACAGTATTATATCCTAAATGTAACAACTTTGTTGCCTGTCATTAGTATAGGAAAGAAAGTCAGTTTGTACTTGGTAAGCTTTTTGCTAAAATAAAACAGTCCAAGAGAGATAATGTGAAAACCTGGGAGCTTCATTAAGTACTGATGCACTTTTAGGTTTGATTGCTTTTATTGGTTGATTACCTCCTCCCTCCCAAACCAAAAAAAAAGGCTTTCTCTTCCTAGATCCTGAATTTAACTGCGTCAGTTTTTCTTGCACACCGATCAGGCACTCCTTAGACTTTATAATTTAAGTAGTTGTCAAAAGCTAATAACACTTTGAGCGCTCTCATTCAACTTCAGTAGTTCTCTATATCCACTTCATCGCTAATCAGTCCACCAGTTTGATTTCAAGCAACAGACTAAGCAGGTAAATTCGATATCTATGGAGAAGATAGCTTCCATTTGATATCTACAGCAATTAGAGTTTGAGCAGTAGAACTTATAGCTGAATAAAAAGTTTATCATTTATTCACTTATGTGTCAAAGTTTTCTGAAGCATATCTACGACGTAAACGCTGGAAGAGGGATGATAGATTTTCTTTTACTTAATAATATTGACACATGGTTTTCCTTCTAAATTTCCAGGGTGCTAGTGGCGATCCAAAGTATCTCAGTGCAGAAACTGGAGCTATGGTATGTTTTTATTGACAAACAATTGCAATTTAGTTGCAGTTCATTTGCCTTGCTTTTGGAAGTCATTGATTTATTGCCATGATTAACTTGTAGCTTTTTGGCATCTGAAGCTTAAGCTATCAACTTTCTTTGACATGTAACTGAAACTCCTTTCTTATTGTACAGTTTGTTTTCCTTACTGGTGGAAGTGTGTTACTGACACTCATTATCAATGGATCTACTGCACAATTACTTCTAAGTCTCTTTGGTATGGACGCTCTATCAAAAAGTGAGGTAAAATTCTGGTGTAATTTAAGTCCTTTTGTATTGAGGAACTTACCTGCCCAAGAAATTGTGATCCATGTATGTCTTTTTATGTTGTTTTGCCTTGTTAATCAGGACTCAACCATGTTAAATTTCAGTAATTACCCTTTTCATTGAAAATCCTACCTGCCCTAGGACCTGCAGGACATCTATGCCTTTTGTGTATATTCAATCTTATCAATCAGCTTCTTAGTGTTATGATGAGAGGAATCAACGATGTTTCGGGAAAAGGAGCATTTTTACGTAACTTGAAATACAAGTTCCTGTATTTAGTAATTCTGTGTTGAATTCTCCAAAAGTTATATGAAGTGTACACCAAAGTTGAATGTTGACTAACCTACACCTCATTTGTACTAATCCGAGCATCAGCTTATTGATTATTTTTTCTGTTCTATAAGATTGCTTTACTTATCAAAAAATGAGTATTGCTAAGTCACCTGCTTGTCTTTAAACCATTACATTGTCACTTTATTTATGACATTTGTAAGCTTCTCAATCCATAAGGATCATCAGCTTGAACTCATATTGGTCCTATTTCCTGATAAAATATTTTCGTGTAAATCTAGAAAGAAATATCTGCATAGAATTAGCTAAGTCATTCTGGTCCTTGTTAACTTCAAATATGTGGCGAATAACTAGGAAACATACCCGTTGTACTCAACCACTGCTTGTATTTCATATTTGAGACGTGATCGTTTTGTTGAGGGAGCCATCCTTATTATAGTATAATTTGTTTCAGGAAACCATGGTCAATTATGCAAAGCATCAACTACTAAGAAAGGCTGAAGAGTTTTCTAGAATCTGTAGTGAAAGGGATAATCCTTTCGATTGGATCACTGTTGGAGGTTATGCCACATGCATAAAGGATGTCTGTGAAGACAAAATTTGGCCTCCCTGTACCACCAACACTAGCTATCTAGATATAGATGATATGAAGGCTATGAGAGTATGCTTTCTGAAAGGTCAGTTACTGCGCCTGGACTAGTCGGTCTATAGTTTGCTTTTACAACCTTTCTGGTGTCTGGTGTCTGGTGCCTGCATTTCTCATCTGGGCTTTCAGCTTTCCCCTTGCTTTCTGTTGTAAGTGTTGCAATATCAGATATTGCTTCTCTCATCTATTTGATTGACAGATTATTGATGCCATATTTGATCATGAACTGTGGTCCTCTTTTTGTGAGTTACCTTGACATATCTTCAGTTTGTTCCTATAAAAGACCTACATGTTCGTCTCCTCTAAAATCCGAGGAATATAAAGAACTGAAGAGCTAGAATGCAGTGTGAAGTTTTCTTATAAGCTGAACGCCAGCTTTCATTATTTTCACGAGTTTTTACACCTGTAACCCGATTGGTATGTGATATTGTGAGCTTACATCATGCAGAAATTTGCTCCTAGGTCATCTGTCTTGTTTACCATAGCTTTGCATCCCTCCTTGGTAACATTTCATTAAAAACTCGTGTTTTTTATTTTCCTTTGCTAATATGAGTAAGAATGAAATTCCATCTTATCCAAATGTCTCGAAACACATCCGTGTAGCCTTGAATTTTTGCCAACTTAAACTTTTTAATAGCTGTGTGAAGCTGTATGTGTGACTTCTTTTTATTCTTCATTTAAATATTCACCCTGTGGACCTTATTCAAGGCGGCCTCTTCTTTTCTCCTTTTGTCTTCCATTCTAAATGCCTTTACAAGTTTATTCATGGCCTTACTTCTGTTATTTGCATTTCTTTTACTACAGCTACTCGTGAGGCTTACTGGTCAACATTCAATGAGGGGAGGATAACTGAATCCACTATCAGTGTTTTGATGGAATCAGTGGATGAGGCAATCGATCTGGCTACTCAGGGATTGCATGACTGGAATTATATTTCTACTCGCCTCAAGTTTCCAGGATATTGTAAATTTTTCACAAAAGTTTGTCCTCCGAGGCTGACAAGGTGGTTTGTGCTAAAGAAATTACAGGATAGTTGTCATTTATGCTCTGCATTTATCCATGCTCACAGAATCGCAAGACAGCTTCTTCTTGACTATACTGGTAAGTGTGGGTACCAGCTTTAGATAAAAAGAAAATATGGCTGATGCATTAGGTCCATCTTGTGGAGTATCTTATATGTAAATCAGGTTCTATAAGCAATGGGTTTTCATATACTTTTTCTTTCTTAACATTGAATTCTGAACTCCTACTCTTTGAGAATTGTGCCTCCTGTTCATAAGGGCTCTTTTTCCCCACTTTTTTCTGTTTTTCTTTGTCGTCTAACTCTGATGGGAATCTAAGTTTTCTTTGAGATCATGGATCTGGGATTTCTGAGTTGAATCATGAAGTCATCTGTCAATCTCTCTACATTTTAAAGGTGACAATGGAAATGCTGCAATTGTTATTTCTGAAAGTGAAGCCGAAGAACTAGAAGCAAGGAAGTTTCTAGAATCTGTCAAGAATTCAATGCCCGAGGTTTGTGAACATTTTTGCGTGAAATCATGCGTTGAAGCTCTTGTTTAAATGTCACATTGACCATTTGATTGTGAAGAGTTTGAAACATGGTTTTCTTGTGTCAAAATATAATACTATGTAAGCTAATCATACAAGTTGAGCTGAATTAAAGCCTTCGAATTCTGAGCATTCTAGATCATACATCAAACGGAATCAAGGCAAGTTACATTTTCAATGCTGAAGTGTCTGGATGAATGTCTCAAAGATATGGAGAAAGAAGGAATTTTAACTGAGAAAGTTGTGCTGCATATACATGATTTGCTTCAGGTAACTGTATTTCATGTGAAATTTCCGGCGCCCGTAGCATTATCGTATGTTGTATGTTTATTGTTGTGTGTATTAATGTTTTTCAACTCCAAACTAGAATGACCTTGAAAAGCTCTCGAGAAGTCCTCCTTCAGTAAGGATCCTAAAGCCAGGAGATGTCATAAGTATCCATCCTTTGTTTTTAAAGCTTTCTCCTGCTATTCAAAGTGATCTGGAACGCTCCACGAAGAGTATATTGAAGACACCAGGTTGTACACTCTACACAAAGGGTTCCAAGCTGACAAGTGTCTGGCTGATAGGAAATGGATCAGTTACGGTAAGTAAAGGCAGCATAAGGCATCTATCCAAGTAACTATATTTCTAGCATTACTGTATCTTTGTTTGGTCTTTGAAAAACTTGCCTTCTTTCTTCTCCAGTCAAGAAGGAGCCCGTTTCCTATTCATTGTCCTGTGGATTCAACATATCCTCGAGGAAGTATTTTAGGTCTATATGAGGCTCTTGTCGGAAAGCCATATTTGTGTGATATGGTGACAGATTCTGTGGCTCTCTGCATCGAAATTAAGCTGGAGTCAATCGTTTCAGTACTGGGCCACAGCAATGGAGTAGAAGAATTGTTGTGGAAGGTGATCTTTGACAATCTTTGCATGACTCTATGTGCAACTCAAACATTTATGTTGCAGAGTGCACAATAAGTACTTGAGAGAATGCTGTTGTCAAAAGTGCCTTCAGATAACAGAGTTTTACTTTTTTCTATTTATAAATAAGAACTTATCATTTATATATATAGTATATTATTGAAGAAGGATAATTTTATTATTTTAGTTCGGCAAGTTCTTTATAAACAAGGTATAATATTTTCTGAATTTCATGATCCATCTTATGTGCAGGAGTGCACCATTGCTGTTGCTAAGCTCTTGGCGCCTGATATGTTTAAGAAATTCTCATTGCAAGAAGTAAGAGATATTGTTGACGCAAGTTCAGTCATAAATACTTTCTCAAGTCAAGAGATAATAGAAACTTCTCATCATTCAATCGTCTTCCTGTTAAGTGGTTGCTTGCGAGATCAAAGTACCGAACAACTAATTGAATGCCCAGCAATATTGCCATGTTCCATTTTGAATGAAAGTGCCATCGTAATGGGTAGGTCTCCTCATTATACTACATCTTCTTATCTGAAACTGTAGATACCAAAGTTGAATTCCTTGTTAGTTTGATCAACCACACTCAGCTGAAAGAATTATCCATTACTAATTACTTGTTTATCTATTATAAGGTACTTGCAGGTGTCTAATCCTCATTAATCTGCATCCTTCTCCTTGCTGTTTATAGAGTTTGTTATCTTAAGGAGCTATTCAAATAGGGTTGTTTATGCATCGTATAGGTTCTCATTAACAGAAAAGAAAAGAAAGGAAAAGAAAAAGATGGAGCTACTCAAGTAGGGAAGATTATGCTTGATTGTTGGGATTTCTCCCTTATTTTTTTGGAAAGAAGTTGGAGATTTGATTATAGAGATGATCTAGTAGGAAGTATCCAGTCTTGAGCTTATTACTCAAATCTTGCAAAACTCACCTGATTTCTGGCTGTCTTCTCCTGTTTGTTGACTTCTTTCCTGCTTTAAGCTATACTTGAACAAACAGGAAGTAACTAAAGTGTCTGCCTTGAAGTATTCGCCTTGTGTTTCCTAAATTATGGTGCTTTTGCAGGTGAGAGTTCTGGATCATATTCAAAGTACAAAGTTGTAAAAGAAGCAAGGATAGTTCGTGTAGACAACATTTCAGCATAAGAAGTTGGCCATCCAAAACTTTTGGAAGCGAAAAATGGTAAGCGGAGGAGATAACATAATGTTTAACATTGAATTGCTTCGATTAGTGGGTCACAGCTTTTCATTCTAGAGCGTACTTGGTGTCATTCTAAGACCTTCACTTTTCGATCGTGAAAAACTGTAAGTATTACTTGGCTTCATTTTCTTTCTTTGCCTAAGAATGTAAAGCCCGTTCTATTTTTTGTGTCAGTGCAATACGCTGCTTGAATCTGTCAGTCTGCACTTGCAACATTGATATATACCCATTGTACATCTTAAAATGTAAGTTTTCAAACAAATAATCCAATATTCCCGAAATCATGGAGGGGTAGAGGGGGATCACCATGCCCATGCCTTTAGAACAAGAAGGTTTTGATTCTGGGAGATGGAGCTCTAGAAGTGAAGTTCCAAACAGCAACCTTAGCACACAAAACTGGATTCTATGTAACAAGGCTATATAAGTTCTATTCAGGACGAATATACATTGCCACAAGCAATGTCACGGGACACTGCTTCGTTAAAATATTGCGCATACATAAAGAAATGACCCGCTTATCACTATAGTAAATTATTCATCTTATTTGACACCTCTTGGAAAATCATGTGTACGTCTTGTTCCTATCCTGTCTTATGAGTATTAAAGGGCAGCTTGGTGCATGAAGCATTCTGCGTTCACACTGGGTCCGGGGAAGGCTGCACCCTAATGGAGTGTGATATAGGCAGCCTACCATGATGCAAGCATCAATGGCTGCTGATTCCACGGCTCAAACACTTGGCCTATAGGTCATACAGAGACAACTTTACTGTTGCTACAAGGCTCTTCTTTCGTCTTATGAGTATTAGTTAGTTAATATAAGGAAATTTTACTTCCTATAGCAAAGGTATACACCCTATTTATTATAAATCAAAATCAACTTAAAATATTATTTTCTATAGCTACCTTTTATATTTTATAGCAAAATAGATATTTATGGTATATACTACTATTGAGGCATGAAATATGTTATTTATGTTTTTCCTCTCTTTCTTTGAATTAACAGAAGATTCTCTCCCAAATTTTTTTCTCTCTCTCTTTCTTTCAATTAACACGGTTTCTCTCTTAAAATCCCAACAAAATTTCTTCTCTCTCTATTCCTCCTCTCTCTTCGAGCAAAATACCTGCTTAGTTTATACGCCAGATGTTGCATTGGATTTGTACTGCTTAGTTTATATGTCGGATATTGCATTGGATTTGTATTGCATAGTTTCTAGCCGGATTTGCAACGGATTTGTACTGCAATATTAGAAAGAAAGAGATTGCGGCTTTCATCTATGCCGGATATTGCAATGGATTCCTCTACACGGATACTGTAATATTTTTTACGTCGGAGAACATTTGAGGGTCGGGGGTGTTTGTTCGTCTCCATTTTTAGTTTTCATACAATATATACAATATTTTGCCAGGCCAGAAATTGCCATCTCCGGTGAACTTTCTTTCCTTCTTTGCTTTTAATCACATACAATGATACAAACACATTGTATTCTGTACAAATTCACTCAAATACATTGTATTTTTGTATAAATACATTATTTTTTTGTATGTATTTATGTATTTCGAAGATTTATATTTTTTTAATACAGCTGAATACACATGTATTCATGCATGAATACATGATATAAATATTGAAATACACTGAATACAAACATTAAAATAGAATGAAATATAAACAGTGAATACATTTAATTTTAAAATACAATGAATTACAATAAAATACACTGAATACAAATAGAAATACAATGAATACAATCAATGAAATATACTGAATACAACAATAATAACATATATTAGGAATAACTAAAATACGGTTAATACAAATTCATTTGAATACACTGAATATAAAATAGCGAAGACAGTAACTACTCATTGAATCTAATGAATGCAATAGTTAAAAATAATATATTGAAAAACACTAAATGTAAAGTTAAATACAATAGTTATATACAACTGAAAAATCATTCTAATTAATTGGGTTGATAATGAGGCATGTTAGAATTGATTTTGTTGAGTTATATTATGAGTATATCACATTAATTGATATTATTTTCATTATTAGACAGCTGGATATACCTATTTTTAAGGTGATTGGATATACCTATTTTTAAGGTGATTACCGTTATTGTATTCATGAATACATGACGCGAATACATGTGAATACATACGCGTATAACTGGACTACCCTGATTTTACGCGTTTTTTGCTGCTGTCTCCCGAAAATAGCCTTTCTACCCTCAGGGATAGGAGTAAGGTCTGCGTACACTCTACCCTCCCCAGACCCCACTAGTGAGATTATTAATGGGTAGTAGTAATAGTTGTTGTTGCTGCGTGGCTTTTGCATCTATACCCGCTTTTTGGATCACGTTTTAACTTATACCTGTTTTGAAAAAAAATATTGCAAGCATACCCACTTTTCGTATCAACTTCAGGCATACGGGCGTGAAGTAGCAAAGGCAATCAGACAAACTTCAGCATTCTAGGCTTTTTCAAAAACTTCAGCATAAGTGCTGAAGTTATTTAATTCATTTGTAAAAACTTCAGCACTAAATAAGCTGAAGTTTTATCCTGGATTAATTAGTTTTGTCAAAAAGTTTTTTCAAAAACTTCAGCAGAAGATGCTGAAGTTATTTAGTCCATTTCTAAAAGCTTCAGCACTAAATAAGCTGAAGTTTTGTCCTGGATTCATTAGTTTTGTCATAAAGTTTTTTCAAAAACTTCAGTAGAAGATGCTGAAGTTATTTAGTTCATTTCTAAAAATTTCAGCACTAAATAAGCTGAAGTTTTGTCTTGGATTAATTAGTTTTGCCATAAAGCTTTTTCAATAACTTCAGCAGAAGATGCTGAAGTTATTTAGTTCATTTGTAAAAACTTCAGCACTAAATAAGCTGAAGTTTTGTCATTAATTAGTTTTGTCATAAAACGTTTTCAAAAATTTCAGCAGAAGATGCTGAAGTTGTTTAGTTAATTTGTAAAAACTTCAGCAGTAAATAAGCAGAAGTTTTGCACAGGTATCAGGAAGGCGGCGCATGAAGTTGTAAAAATTAGGGTATAGGTTAAATAATTTTAAAAAATGGGTATAGGTTAAATGGGGGCGACCAAATAGGGCGCCCCGTGCAATTTCTACTGTTGTTGTTGTATTCATTAATACAACAACTCGAATACATGTGAATACATGTGCGTACAGCTGGACTATCCTGATTTTAGGCGCTCTGAATACAACAACATAAATACATGTGCGTACACATCTGCCATGATTTTAGGTGCTTTCTGTTGCCGTATTCATGAATACATCAACGCAAATACAATGAATACACTATCGTAATAATTGAATAGTAATTATAAAAATAATTATGTATATGATAGCTATAAAAAGTTAATAGCCACGATTGTCCTCTTAGGGGTCGTTTGGTACGAGGTATAAGAAGGTATAAGGGTGATATAAAGATTTAATACCGCCTTAATACTCTGTTTGGTTAGCAAATCAGGTATAAGTTATCCTGGTGTTAATTTTAACGCTGGGATAACTTTTACCTTATAGAAGGTGGGGTAATTAGCACCGGTATAATTTATACCTTCTTCTTAGAAATTATGCAATTGTCATTCTTAATACAACATATCAAACAATGAATAAACAACAATCCCATCATAACTAATCTCAGCATAACTTATCTCAATATAATTTACACCGGCATAACTTATACCGGTATAAATCGTATTCCAACCAAACGACCCCTTAATATAATATCTCAGCAAAAGACGAACGGAAACCACATGTTGTTGTGGGCCTTTCTAAATTGGAAAGAACTTTTAGTTGGTGGGGCACTTGAATAAGTTAAGGAAGAATCAATACCAAGAGCCGAAAAGGAATGGTTACAGACAAGTCAAAGTGTTCATGCATATTCCTATTTCAATTATTAGTAATTCGCTCCGATCTCTTTCTTTTTATTTAATACTTTTCTTTTTTACTTATTAAGTAATATTATTAATATTAGAGTAACAACCAAATTTAAAATTTCCCTGGTAGAGTTGCGATTCTACCTACAAATGCGCAAAGTTCAATTTTTTGTAGGTCTTTGCTTTCTCCTTCCTCTTCCTCGGACCTGTAATTGTTGATGTTGTTTTCTATGAAGTAATGTATTTACGTATGTGAAAAATCAAAAAAATAAAAATAAAAAATTATGAATAATTTTAAGATTTAGCAATTAGTTCAATAAGAAGAACCTTAAATTAAAGATTAGACTCATCATACAATAACTATACTGAATTCAGAGGCCCATTTCCACAAGTATTATTCCATATTATAGTCTTTGAATTGCCCAAGTAGTATTGCGTAGAAATGGATAACCACTTTTTAATATGTTATTTAGTTTTTATTCAGTATTTTTAATGGTGAGCAAAAATATTCATTATTCTATTAAAATTAATACGAAAAGCCGTTGTTATCCTTTTTTCATGAGTGTTGTGTAAATATTAAGGATATGGTGTCTATAATATTTACACTGCATACATGAAGTTAAGGACGTAGTGTCCTTAACATTTACACTGCACATATGAAGTTAAGGACATGATGTCTTAAAGTTTAACAACGGAAGGTGCAAATACAGGACACTTTGTCCTTAATATTTACACAACATTCATGAAGTTAAGGACATCATGTCCTTAATATTTATACAACACCCATGTCTAGCACAAAGGTATTTTCGTCCGGGTGGATAAAAAATTATTAAGCACCGACCTAAAGAGTAAATATATTTTAAACAGTGGCTAAAGAGTAAATGCATCTTTAGTAAGTGGCTAACTATGCACTTCCCCCTAGTAGTGCAGGGGTTAAAACAAAAAAAACCAGTGTGATACTTGAATTCCATATGTTACCACAGTAACAAAAAAAATGAGAGAAATTCAATAATAGTTAAATTTATAAGTGGTCATTTAAAAATAGTCACAGTTTCAAAAGTAATCGAAATTTAGCCACTTTTCATGTAAAGATAAATCTGAACGAAAACACTGTTCAAAATCCAGAAAATACTCCAGCATAAGTATTATACTGGAGTTCCAGTATAACTCCAGTATAATATACTAGAGTTCCAACACAATATATTGGAGTTCCAGTATAATATACCGGTCCAATATAATATGCTGGAAGTTCATACACAAGTGCTTCAATCTCCAGTATATTATGCTGGAACTTTCCGTGTGTTGCAGTTCCAGCATAATATGCTGGAAGATTATATATAGGTGCACCGATCTCCAGTATATTATGCTGGAACTTTCCGTGTTGCAGCAAAATAGTGGCTATTTTTCAATGAATTTGCAAAAGCTAGCTATTTTTGAATGACTAGTCCGAAAACTGGCTAGACCGTGTTATTTTTACCCCAAAAAACTCTAAACTTATTCCAAATAGAGCAAGTTAGACAATTATGCAAGTTCCAAATCGAGTCAATATTTAATAAGTTAGTCAAAATTGAAACACCATGTGGATGCAAATTGCAAATTGCAAATAGATTGCAAGATGATAGATTGACAGAAGGAAGATCGTATAATCTAAAGCAAAGATTTGGTGCAATGAATTTATGAGAGAAGTCATAGTAACCACCGATGATTGTGGTGGATAGTAATTCCCTTCCTCCTTAATCATAGGTTTTGGCGTGCGAATTAAAATTAATCAGAGGAGCTTAATACAAATATTGGATATGGTGAGTAGAAGATGCTCAATTGCCTTATGATCGTTGCACCTATAAAACTTCTGCATAATGGTTGGAAATGATTAACAATATTCTCATGATATAACCTACTAAATCTCTCTACTATTTACAAACAGTATCATTGACTTCTGGTATTACATTACATGAAGCATGTTAATAAAATTATACGACTGTGTGTGCCACCATGTTCACCATCCCGAGTAAATTCAAAATTTAGTCGCTATGAATTTTGAGTTGAAATTAATTAGTGAATTTTAAAATGTATAGCGCATATATATATATATATATATATATATATATATATATATATATATATATATATATATATATATATATATATATATATATTTGATCCGGAAACAAAAGTTGTAAATCCATCGTTAGATCCGCAACTGTCAACCTTACATTCTAAAAGTAGGATTTTCATTCTGTAGGATATATCGGGCTGAATTTCTATAATGGAGCTCGAAGAAAATAAAGTGGAAGGACTTTAATTCCAAAAGCTCGAAGATTAATCCCCAAAATAAATATAAACCGCGGTCCCCAAAGGTAAAACACTACACATTCAACGTTTGTAGCAAAGTCGAAGTTAGAATTTGAAGTTTATCAGTTCTGAACTTGTTACTGAATTTACAGTCAAGTATACATACATATTTAATGAATATTTTAATATAAGATCTAAGCAAAAACTAATAAGGTCATCCAAACCCGTATTTAATGCTCTAACTAATATTAAATTCTTAATTGATTATGAATGAAGTTAATGGTAATGGTACATGTTCCCCACCTCTTAGTAAATCAAAACATAATAATCTACGTAGTTGATGAACAATTTGGTTACATAATTACGTGATTAGATTTTCTTTAAAAAGCATAATAAGATAAGATATCCACATAGAAATACTCACCAACCTTTTCTATCAATGTGGAATAAATTCAGGAATATTCACTTCTGAAAAGATCAGTAATTTTATTTATTGCAACTAGCTGTGGACCCTCCTTTAAAAGAAAAAAGAACGACGTTAAATTGCTATAATTGCAAGCGCATTATCTTATTTTCATATTATGATTTTCTTTTAAGTGATCAGTTGATAGTGAAAATTTATATACATATTGTAGATATAATCTCACATATTATGGACGGCTATTTATAATTTTCTTTTAAATAATTCTTAATGAAAATTTATATACATATTTTAGATATAATCTCACATCTTATGGACGGTTATCACACGGTATCATGTTATGTTTGGGAGAGGCTTGGCTTTTCTTATGTAGAACACTGAACTGTCATATATTGGTACCTAGCTAGAAATTAAAGTAGATTAAAATGTTTCTGGAACCGTGAACTATATATAAATTTATTCCAAAAATCAAAGATAATTTGCAATTAAACTGATATTGTACCCATGATTTTTCTACTTAATTATCCATGCTATAGTATTTTTACACAGAAAGATAGTACTACTGATAGGCTGATAGTGCAAATGTGCAATTAGACTATTCGTTCATTTAAGGGCCGTTTGGTTGGGAAATAAGTTATTCCATGATTAATTATTTCGGAATTAGTTATCTCACCTTTTTATAGGGATAAAAACACACACTACAATCTCCGATTAGTTATATCACAATTTTATCTCAACCAAACATGGGATAAACTCATCTCTAATGTAATCTTGAAGTTAATTATCCCTTATCAATCATATCAAAACGAGCCTTAAAATATTATACATTAAGTAATATATATTAATCCACATATGCTTTTTACGTGTGGAAATGATGATTATAGTAAATTGTCTTAAGACTATGCTTAAATTTTCTCGTATTAAAATAAATCTAACAGAGGAGGTAGGATCAGGGGCCGAGCTACAATCGATGAAGGATGGTCAATTGAACACCCTTCTCAATAAAATTATACTGCATAGTATATGTATGTTATAAAACAATAAAAGAAGAAAAGAGTATTGCAGAGAAAAATAGAGAGAATTCTTATTGATTTGGGATGAATTACAATGGAATAGAACCCATCTATTTGTAGAGAAAAAGTGGCTTAGTCATCAAGTAACAAATCCTAAAATCTCTCTAAAATATAGACATTCACCTTAAATACAATGCTATTTATAACACTCCCCCTTGAATGTATATTCAACAGATAATGTGCCTCGTAAAACCTTAACTAGAATAAAACCCCGTGGAAAAAATTCTAGTGAAGGAAAAAGGGTACACATATTTAGAAATTCGCTTTTTGGTTGCCTTGTGAGAAACCTTGTAAGAAAAATTCAGTGGGATAAAACTTTGTAAGGAAAAAAGAGTACAACGCGTATTAACTCCCCCTGATGAGACAATCAATTCACATCTTTGAGCCTTCGCATTTCAATCTTGTGCACCATCTTCAAAGATCATTGGTAGAGATTTGATAAACAAATCAGCCATATTAATTTGAATGAATATGTTGTACCTTGAAATCATCATTCTTGAAAGATATGTAATGTCTTCATATAATGTCGTGAAATGGCCTTTTCAATATATCCATAAAGGTAAAAATTCTCGCTATCACATTATCATGCTCTAGTTACAACAAGATACATATGAGCACAAATTGCACTTAGGATGTGGTACTTCAGGACCAAGAATTATACATGTTTTAAGTGAAAATATTTCAGGGATTGTCATAATATAAGCTATATAAATGGACTTTAAATGCATATCAAGTTTTCATGTCATGCGAGACATATAAGATAGATAAAAATAATTGCACATATCATGACTTTATACTTTCGAGTGTTTGAACTACATGTCCAAAACTGCACGCCTTTCTTATGAAACCAATTCTATTCGAATTGTGTCTCTTCCATTTGGCCAATATTTTTGTGTCTGTATTCGACAGGCTTAAGATCCTCATCTATACTTCACATTATCATAGATGTAGTCAACGAACATTTTATATCGGTTCCAACCTCATTTTTTCTTCCATAAAGACATAACATAGAGATCTCTTCATTCATATTTTCAGGTACCTGAACCTCTCCTGAGATTTTATGAAGTGTTATGTAATGTGATCTTCTGATCACTTGCCTCCTTATTATGATCATTTTGATCATTTGCTCATCTTCATTATCAAGAATTTTATTTGAAACCAATTTGTCTATACACTTCAAATATACCAAAGATTTTGTCGTTCTAGGACTTATTCTAATAGGAGCATTTGCAGTGAGAATATAGTTACTTTCTTTGGGTCAGCAAATACAAATACGTCTGGCATGCTTTGCATTGCAGATGAATTATCTTTTTATGAACTTCAAGTTCATATTATCTTATTTGAGGATCTGGAAATACAAATGATAATTTATTCCACATAACTTTTTATCAATTATTTATCATGTCTACCCCTCGTGTTAGAAAAACTAATTTGTTTCCTCAACTTTGAAAACTCACCTTTGCGCGTTATGGTGTTGATCAAAATATACACTATACGTCAATAATAATAAGATGAAATTATTTGTTTCCTGACTCTGAATCATTTGTGAGGGAATGATGTAATATACTTTTGTATATCATCTATATTAAACTGATATAGATAACTTTGTTCTCATAAGTAATAGTTTAACTATTAAGTGGAGACACTTAATAAATTATTTTGCTAAACCAGCTATGATATAAGCCAACTTATGAAGATGAACTGTCTTGAATAGAAAATATGAAAATTATGCTCGAAATTAAATTATTGAGCAAGCTACCTCGCAAATATCAGGTTGCAGACTAATAATAATCGAACATATAACCATCTCATAGATACATCTTATGTGGTGTACATGGCAGGTGAATGGGCTCATATTCACCTTGGATATTTTCAGCATTCATGAGATTCAATCCCAATTTTAGTTGATCTATTAATTAATAAGAACAAACAACATAAGAGAATTCGTAAAGAACTTTCTAGTTCTTTAATATTTACCCATGTGAATTCTCTTTTATTTTTGCACATCATACAGATATGTCTAAACTAGTTATGCAAATGGATAACTTATCAATATTGATATGCTTTAGGTTTACACCAGTGCAATTATCAATAAACTCTAAGTTTATTACTGTAACGATCCGACCGGTTATTTTGAGAATTTAAGCTCCGTTTGGTGACACATGACCTTGAGCAGCTTCACATTGGGTATATCGACCTGCGTGCATGGTGGGATTCAATTATCGGATGATTCAGAATCGAATTGGAAGAAAGATTCTAGTTTTTGGGAGCCTAAGCAGTGAAATTTGACCGAAATTTGACTTTTGGAATATTGGGGTCAGAATACGATTCCGAGAGTTGGCGCAACTCCGTTATATATTTTGGGACTTTTGTACAAAATTTGGCGTCGTTCCGGGTTTGTTTGATTAGTTTCGACACGAGTTTTCGAAGTTGGAAGATTTGGAAGTTCATAGTTCGATTCATGGTGCGATTCGTCGTTTCAGCGTCGTTTGATGTGAACAGATACCTCGAGCGAGTTTGTGTTAGGTTATAGAACTGGTTGGTAGGTTTAGATGGGGTCTCGGAAGACTCAGGTGTGTTTCGGATGTGCTACGGGCCATTTTCTTCTAATTTTTTATCTGTTGTTTTCTGTTACCTGGTTTCCTTCATCGCGTTCGCGTACTCGCCTTCGTGTCCTCGCCTTCGCATTCACGTACTGTAAATTTAGAGGGTGGAATATTTCTTCTTCGCGTTCGCATTCATCCTCTCGCGTTCGCGAAGTTCTGCCCTTTCCCTTCTTCGCGTTCGCGTCTGTTTAATCGCGTTCCCGTAGTAGAAAGTGGGAGTTGGGCACTGGTGACTACTTCCTCTTCGTGTTCGCGTCTTTCTTCCCGCGTTCGTGAAGGTATGCCATCCCATCCTTCGCATTTGCTTATTATTTCCCGCGTTCGCGTAGCCTAGTCCTTGGACCATCAAATTTTCCTTTCCGCGTTTGCGAAGCTCATCTTGGCAGCCTTCGTTTTTCCTTCTTCGCGAACGCGAGTCTCCTTCCGCGTTTGCGATGCTTTAGCATCTGGGCAGAATAAATAGTACTCCATTCCGAGGGTTTGCCATTTTTACCATTTTTGGAGTTCTAGAGCTCGATTTTGGGTGATTCTTCGTGGGGTTTTCAAGCAAATCATTGAGGTGAGTGATCTCTACCCGAATCTTATCATATTTCATGAATCCATTGCTATTTTCATCATCTAATTAGTGAATTAAGTTGGGAATTTGGGGAAAATTTATGAAGTCTTTCAAAATGTAAAAATCATGATTTTAAGGACAAATTGGTACCGGAACTTGATAATTTTGGTATTGTTGAACTCGTATCGGAATGGGTGTTTGGATTTTATAAATTTTGTCAGGTTTCGAGGTGCGGGTCCGGGAGTTCACTTTTGTTGACTTTTTGCAAATTGTATAAGTATCGTAGCTTTGTTAATTGAATTTGTTTTCTCTTGCATTGTTTGATGTATTTAAGTCATTTTTGGCTAGATTGAGCCGAGCGTTGGTGAATTGGTAAAGGAAAAGCTAAATTGTGTATTGAATTGGCCGAATTGAGGTAAGTATCTTGTCTAACTTTGGGGGGGAGGGGACCACCCCTTAAGAGATAAGTCAATTGTGATATTTTGATATGTGAAAGTCGTGTACGTAGGGTGACGAGTGGGTACACAGTTTATATGTGGTATTGACCGGTTAGATTGCCTAGTCTATTTCTATACTTTTAAGTAAATAGTCATAAAATGTGGTATATCTTTGTTAGATTACTCTCACATGTTCTATATGATGATGTTAGTCCTTATTTGCTTCCTATTTGTTATTTGTCCTCTATATGCCTTGGTTATTGTCATTTCCTTCATTATTATCTTGTTACTTCTTAACTGTTGAGTTATTCTATGATTACGTGCTCATATGTTACGAGTCCAAGTTGTTGTGAATATCTGTGCAGTTATCAAGTGCCTTACATGTCTTTTTTCCTTGTGAAGGTTGTTGTATTCCTTTGATTGTTACGGGGTGCCCTTGTTGCCGTATACTCATACTTTTCATCGTAGAATTTCTTATAATTGAGTTGTTGAATTGCGGTTGATTGATTTATATTATTATATAGTGGGATCGGGTTGCACGCCGCAACAGGAGGAATGAGGGTGAATATGATTATTCGGTGGGATCGGGTTGCACGCCGCAATAGGAGGAATAAGAGTGGATTGATACGGAGTAATAAGGGTGAATTATTATGTTGATAATGATACATGGTGAGATCGGATTGCACGCTGCAATATATATTTCTTATTTACTTTTATTGTAATTGTTACAGAGAAATAAGGGAGGATTGGTGGGATTGGGTTGCACGCCGCAACACACACACACACACACACACACACACACACACACATATATATATATATATATATATATATATATATATTACTTTTATTGTAATTGTTAAGGAGGAATAAAGGAGGATTGGTGGGATCAGGATGCGCGCTGTATCAATATTTGTGTTTATGTATTCCTCTCTGACTGTGTAAATTATTCGGTAGTTTTACATTTCACTTAAGGATTGGTTATAGCTAGATATTGATACGACCCTTGAGTTATGTATTTATTTATACAAATTACCGATTTTGAAAGTGAATTTATAATGTTGAGTCATTACCTCCTGCCATGCTGAGTCGTTAGTAAGATAGTATTTTAAAAATGAAAGAACTAACATCATGTTACCTTGTGTGACTTTAATTTAGAACTCGGTGATTATTTCTATACTTACTATTTCTACTAGTTGTCATATTTTACTTCAACTGTTTTCTCAACTTAATCTTCTCAACCTGTCTGAGGTTTTATTTTAATTACAAAAGAATTGTTATAATGTTTTAAACTAATAAACTCTATATTAAATGCAATAGTTATCCGATGTTGAATTTTAATTGAAAGACATTATTTTCCTCACTAAATTGATTTCTAAAACCAAACCTCATCTTTCGTACTGATTCCCTATTTGGTCTAAAAACTATTGATTTACATATATATATATATATATATATGTAAATCAATAGTTTTTAGACCAAATAGGGAATCAGTACGAAAGATGAGGTTTGGTTTTAGAAATCAATTTAGTGAGGAAAATAATGTCTTTCAATTAAAATTCAACATCGGATAACTATTGCATTTAATATAGAGTTTATTAGTTTAAAACATTATAACAATTCTTTTGTAATTAAAATAAAACCTCAGACAGGTTGAGAAGATTAAGTTGAGAAAACAGTTGAAGTAAAATATGACAACTAGTAGAAATAGTAAGTATAGAAATAATCACCGAGTTCTAAATTAAAGTCACACAAGGTAACATGATGTTAGTTCTTTCATTTTTAAAATACTATCTTACTAACGACTCAGCATGGCAGGAGGTAATGACTCAACATTATAAATTCACTTTCAAAATCGGTAATTTGTATAAATAAATACATAACTCAAGGGTCGTATCAATATCTAGCTATAACCAATCCTTAAGTGAAATGTAAAACTACCGAATAATTTACACAGTCAGAGAGGAATACATAAACACAAATATTGATACAGCGCGCATCCTGATCCCACCAATCCTCCTTTATTCCTCCTTAACAATTACAATAAAAGTAATATATATATATATATATATATTACTTTTATTGTAATTGTTAAGGAGGAATAAAGGAGGATTGGTGGGATCAGGATGCGCGCTGTATCAATATTTGTGTTTATGTATTCCTCTCTGACTGTGTAAATTATTCGGTAGTTTTACATTTCACTTAAGGATTGGTTATAGCTAGATATTGATACGACCCTTGAGTTATGTATTTATTTATACAAATTACCGATTTTGAAAGTGAATTTATAATGTTGAGTCATTACCTCCTGCCATGCTGAGTCGTTAGTAAGATAGTATTTTAAAAATGAAAGAACTAACATCATGTTACCTTGTGTGACTTTAATTTAGAACTCGGTGATTATTTCTATACTTACTATTTCTACTAGTTGTCATATTTTACTTCAACTGTTTTCTCAACTTAATCTTCTCAACCTGTNATATATATATATATATATATATATATATATATATATATGTATATCTTAAGTAGTAATTGGCACGGATATTATGTACCGAATGGCATGTGGATTGGTGTACGAAGTGAGATGGAAAGATGTGGGCACAAGGTGCCGTGTGTGTTGAAGAGTTGTTGGAATTATTGGAATCGTATTCTAGAAACACTTGTTCGGTTGATTTGATATTGTTTTCTCTACTTGAGCACATTTACACTTGGTTGTAACCCAAATATGTTGTTGTTTGATTTACCTGGTGGATTTTTGTTGCCATTCCTGTTTCCTTTTTCTCTTATCGTTACTGCTGCTTGCAACTTGATATCCTTTTGCTATCGATATTACTCTGATAGCCCTTTCTTGTTAGATTNATATATATATATATATATATATATATATATATATTACTTTTATTGTAATTGTTAAGGAGGAATAAAGGAGGATTGGTGGGATCAGGATGCGCGCTGTATCAATATTTGTGTTTATGTATTCCTCTCTGACTGTGTAAATTATTCGGTAGTTTTACATTTCACTTAAGGATTGGTTATAGCTAGATATTGATACGACCCTTGAGTTATGTATTTATTTATACAAATTACCGATTTTGAAAGTGAATTTATAATGTTGAGTCATTACCTCCTGCCATGCTGAGTCGTTAGTAAGATAGTATTTTAAAAATGAAAGAACTAACATCATGTTACCTTGTGTGACTTTAATTTAGAACTCGGTGATTATTTCTATACTTACTATTTCTACTAGTTGTCATATTTTACTTCAACTGTTTTCTCAACTTAATCTTCTCAACCTGTCTGAGGTTTTATTTTAATTACAAAAGAATTGTTATAATGTTTTAAACTAATAAACTCTATATTAAATGCAATAGTTATCCGATGTTGAATTTTAATTGAAAGACATTATTTTCCTCACTAAATTGATTTCTAAAACCAAACCTCATCTTTCGTACTGATTCCCTATTTGGTCTAAAAACTATTGATTTACATATATATATATATATATATATGTAAATCAATAGTTTTTAGACCAAATAGGGAATCAGTACGAAAGATGAGGTTTGGTTTTAGAAATCAATTTAGTGAGGAAAATAATGTCTTTCAATTAAAATTCAACATCGGATAACTATTGCATTTAATATAGAGTTTATTAGTTTAAAACATTATAACAATTCTTTTGTAATTAAAATAAAACCTCAGACAGGTTGAGAAGATTAAGTTGAGAAAACAGTTGAAGTAAAATATGACAACTAGTAGAAATAGTAAGTATAGAAATAATCACCGAGTTCTAAATTAAAGTCACACAAGGTAACATGATGTTAGTTCTTTCATTTTTAAAATACTATCTTACTAACGACTCAGCATGGCAGGAGGTAATGACTCAACATTATAAATTCACTTTCAAAATCGGTAATTTGTATAAATAAATACATAACTCAAGGGTCGTATCAATATCTAGCTATAACCAATCCTTAAGTGAAATGTAAAACTACCGAATAATTTACACAGTCAGAGAGGAATACATAAACACAAATATTGATACAGCGCGCATCCTGATCCCACCAATCCTCCTTTATTCCTCCTTAACAATTACAATAAAAGTAATATATATATATATATATATATATATATATATATATATATATATATATATATATGTATATCTTAAGTAGTAATTGGCACGGATATTATGTACCGAATGGCATGTGGATTGGTGTACGAAGTGAGATGGAAAGATGTGGGCACAAGGTGCCGTGTGTGTTGAAGAGTTGTTGGAATTATTGGAATCGTATTCTAGAAACACTTGTTCGGTTGATTTGATATTGTTTTCTCTACTTGAGCACATTTACACTTGGTTGTAACCCAAATATGTTGTTGTTTGATTTACCTGGTGGATTTTTGTTGCCATTCCTGTTTCCTTTTTCTCTTATCGTTACTGCTGCTTGCAACTTGATATCCTTTTGCTATCGATATTACTCTGATAGCCCTTTCTTGTTAGATTTGAGTCATATCCTGCAGGTTATATATATTCGGTAGTGTCTCGACCTGGCCTCGTCACTACTCTACCGAGGTTAGGCTTGATACTTTTTGAGTACCACCATGGTGTACTCATACTGCACTTCTGCACATCTTTTTGTGCAGAACTAGGTACTTCGGATCGGGTCGGTTTTGATACTTATGCTCGATATGGATGGAGAATTCAAGGTATACCTGCTGGGCGTTCGCAGCTCTGAAGTCACTTTCTGTTATATTCATTTTCATTGTTTCATTTATTTTCGGAATATTGATGTATTCATTATGTATAACTACTCCTAGAAAGGCTTATGACTTGTACTGCCGGTTTTGGGAATTGTAAGTTTATAGAGAATTTCAATTTCTAAGTTGTTAGACGTTATTTATTTGTTGTTGATCAATATATGTTAGGCTTATCTAGTCCCTAAGACTAGGTGCCATCACGATACCCAACGGAGGGGAATTTGGGTCGTGACAATTACGATATAGGTTTTTATATCAATAAACTTCTAGTTTACCGCGTCATGTAATATCACCATATTCTTTATTTTTGTTGTACAAATCAGGCAATAAAGCGGGTAGCTTTCATATACATATTACTCCGTTACAATTGTAGTAATATAAAGATATTAAATCTTCTGTTATTTATAGTTTCAATATAACCATTCGCTTTCGCGAATACTTTAGAAACTCAATAAGTTTCTTTGAGACTTATTACGGCGCCACACCTTATTGATAATCAATTTTATTTCTCCAAAATAGTATAATTGGCTCTTCTAGAGCTTTTAATTAATTTTGTATTAACACATATTCATCAATATCCATATGATGAACATCTCTTTCAAGGAGAAAGTTGTACCTTTATGGTCAGAATCATTATAGGCAAGATATGTTGCTTATATTACTTTTGTCCTGTAATAATTACATTGCCATAATATTTTGGCATAATCACTATAAGTACGTGATCAATGACTATTCATGCTATAATAATGAAATTATTTTCTTATTTCATCTCAAACCTTTTTCTAGAGATTAGTGTGATATATCCACTATCACTAGCACATTCATATTCTCCAAGAATGAATATGTATTGATAAATCAGATATTGTCACATTCACATCATGAATAAACCATAATCATCTATATATGCTTTACAAAAACCTCGTGTCAAATAGATGACAAACATTACTTGCACAGAATGCAAAATTATTTTGAGAATCCTTATTATTCACTTAGCCACTAAGTAACAAACTCTAAAATCTATTTAAAATATAGACATTTATCTTAAATATAATTTTATTTATAACAAGGTATATATTTTTTGGGTTCATTTGCAGTTCTCATTATCATCCAGCTGTGTTTCCAATGTTATAAGACATCATTCAATGGAAACAAAAAGTGTTTAATCCCTTCATTTCCGCAGATAACCTTGGGTTTGCCATTTCATGATTTCATTTGCTTCAATGTACCGTGGAACAGCTAAGGTTGGGTACTAAATATGTTTTCAGTGTTAACACAATCTGACAGTGTATAAATTGGACTTTATTACTATAACTACTTCCAATTTGATTACAAGCTTCTTATAATTTCATGTCTTAGAGTAAATTTTAAGTGTGGTCATCGAGCATTGTACGCATTACACAAAAATAATTATTTTTTTTGTTACATAAAAATTATTTTACTTTGCTCTACTTTTCACAAAAATAACTGTGGACATTTTTATTAAACCCAACCTAAAATGTGAGAGAAAATAACAAAAATAATCCTTATATTTTTGTCACGACCCAAAATCACAAGTCGTGATAGCACCTAACTCGACCTGCTAGGTAAGCCAAATAACAATAAATACACACTGAATGAATATATATATATATATAAGAAACTAAAATAGGATTATTTGAACTTTTACAAATTTACTCAAGATGGTAGTACGACTCATGAGCTTCTAATATTTGGAATTTACAAAGCTGGTACAAATAAATACACGTTCTGTTTGAAAGATACATAAACAGAATAGCAAAACCTAAGCTACCAAAGACAATAGGCAATTATATCCGGAATGCGCGAACATCTTCAGAATCAGCACCCGACATCACCGGCAGCTCTACTCTAGAAATCTGTGCACATCATTGTCACGACCCCAAAACTACCCCGGTCGTGATGGCGCCTATCGCGATACTAGGCCAGCCAATTCAATACTCAAAACATAAAGAACCTTCCGTTCATATCATTTCTAAACTGATAATTTATAAAGATTTCATTTAAGCATTTTTAAACAGACTAAGATATGCCGAATAATATATACAACCCAAAATCCCGGAGTCACTGGTCATGAGCATCTAAAGAAAATATACAAGCTTGGAAAATAAACTCTATAATAGTAAGAAGGAGAAAGCAGGGATGCGGACGCGTGCAACTACCTCTCAAATCTCCGAGAAATCTCTGGAACAGGTAAACAACTCACTTCGCCCTAGCACCTGGATCTGCACACAAGGTGCAGGGAGTAATGTGAGTACGCCAAATCAGTAGTAATGAAAGTAAATAAGCTCTGAGCAGTAAAAAAACACATAAAATCAGGTATCATATCACAAGAGGCACAGTCTTTCTTTCCAAAAGTGTATACGTTAAATTATCACGCTGAAAATCTACTCCGCGATGCCCTTGCCACTCGACTCGGCCTCAAATCGCCCCGAATCTACTCAAAATCATATTTATACCATCAATATACGCTAAAAAAACAAATCCCACGCGGATATACTCAAATTACATCAAAATCCGACCCCCAGACCCACGTCTCGGAATTCGATAAAAATCGCAAAACTAGAATCCTTACACTCGCACGAGTCCTTACATACCAAATACATCAAAATTCGATAACAGACGGCCCCTCAAATCCTCAAATCCTCAAATCAAAGTCTCCAAATTTCAAGCCCTAATCCCCCATTTTTAACCCTTAGTTCTCATAAATTTCATGTCAAATCAGTTAGAAATCATCATAGAATCGAGTATTGAGTTCAAAAATATTACCTCCAGGTGTTACCCCTCGAATCCCTCTTCCAATCCTCTCAAAAAGCTCCAAGCCCGAACACAAATGGTGGAAAAATGACCAAATTTCGCGAAGGCAATCTCATATAGGTTCTGCCCAAAACACCCGCACTTGCGACCGCAAAAGCCGCAACTGCGATAGATTTTCCGCAGGTGCTGTTTTCACTTAACCCAGGGAAGTCCGCTTCTGCGGTCAATAGCCGCATCGCGGTCTCGCAAGTGCGGTCCAATGTGCGCACCTGTGGAAATTGCCTCAGCCCCTCACTCTCTGCATCTGCGGCCTCGCCTTATGTATTTGGGGCCTCGCACCTGCGGTCCCCAATCCGCGGGTGCAGAAATGACAGAAACAGCAGCTACAACTACTCAAACTAAGATCCAAATCTTTCCGTTAACCATCCGAATTTATCCCGAGGCCCTTGGGACCTCAACCAAAAGTACAAACAAGTCATATATCATCACCCAAACTTAGTCAAACATTCGGGACACCCAAAATAACATCAAAGCACCAAATTAATCCAAAATTCAAGCCTAAGGATTTTCAAACTTCCGAAATTCGCCAACGATACTGAAACCACTCAAACCGCGTCTGAAAATCTGAAATTTTGCACACACATCCCAAACAAAAATAAGAACCTATCCCAACTTTCGGAATTCCATTCCGACCCCGATAGTAAATTTCCACTGCCGACTGGAAATCACCGAAAATCTAATTTCGCCAATTCAAGCCTAATTCTACCACGAACCTCCAATTAACATTTTGAACACACTCCTAAGTCCCAAATCACTAACGAAACTATCCAAATCATAAAAACCACATTTCGAGGCCATATACCCCTACGTCAACTTCCGGTTGACTTTTCCAACTATTCAACCAACTCAAGAGAATCAGTGTCTCATTTCTCTCCACAACCACTCCGAAACCGAACCAATCAACCTAACACAACATAAAAGAGTTGTAGCACACAAAATGAAGCAAAAATGGAAAACAATAGGGTTAACTCTCGGAAAGACCGATCGGATCATTACAATCGTACAAAAATGTAGTATCAGTACAATCGATCCCATGTACTGGTAAGTATTTTGTCTAACCTCGTCGAAGTAGTGACGAGGCTTTTAGTTAAAATATGCATTATTGTTAAAACCTGTACATTAGATTGACAATATAGGCAGTTCAAAATATAACAGATAAAAGTACCGTACACAACTTTGTGAGACAATCAACAATTACTAGAAGAAATCATAGTAGAAGATTTACAATATTTCCTGGTATGAGGAGTGTATCCAAGATATCAAGTCAAATGGCACGGTAACACCCTTCGTGATTCTATCTCTTTCTCACTATATATAAATAATTTATGTGACAAATCAATTAGCACAACAACACCCTTCGTGTGTTCAACTCATCCTTTCAAATGTACATATAACGGAACTAACCAGATGACATAAATACCGATAACAGGAATTACAGAGTGGAAAATATGCAAGTAGCAACAATGGACAAGGATATACATGTGAGAAACAGTAAAAGACTAAGCGGAAGGCACGTGAGTAATAACAACAATTGGAAAACAAGGAATATCAACTTCAATTAACTAGCATATTGGAGGCCTAAGTACCAATATAAAAAATAAGAAGGAAACACGTAATCTTTGCAAGTTAACAAGTAAGGGTATGGATGACTAGCATGGTGGAAGACTTATACTAAAGTGCAACAAAATATATACGACATGAGTATAATTATCAAAGCAGGAAATAGGCATGGTATTTGCAAGTTAAACAAGTAGAAGGTATGAGCAACACAACAAAAATCGAGATAGAGATCAAGGACAGAACAATAGCAACAAGTCATATCAGATCTCTAATTATGACATAACAGTTCGAGGTAAAGACATGAACGTATACACAAAAGATTGATATCAAACACAATGCATGTCCCTCGTCCTCGCCTGTACGGAAACAGACATCGTGCCATGACCTCACGATAACATACAAGCATAACAATATAAATGAAATGGAACGGCATCACCCTTCGTGCTTTACTCTCAAATGATATAGCACAGCATCACCCTTCGTGCTTTTACTCTCAATAATATGGCACGGCATCACCCTTCGTGCTTTACTCTCAAATGATATAGCACAGCATCACCCTTCGTGCTTTTACTCTCAATAATATGGCACGGCATCACCCTTCGTGCTTTACACTCTCAATAATATGGCACAACATCATCCTTCGTGCTTTACATTCTTCCTTACCAAGCATATGTATATCAATGACAAACGAGGCAGGAAGCATAAATTACATCAAGAAGAGTGTTTTAACGGATATTCCAAACAAATCCCAATAAAAAAATTCCAAGCCAACAATGATTCAATAAACTCTCAAGAACCGTATTATTCAAATACTTCCACAAACCTAAACTAAGAAAGACTTACGAACCACTTAGGAAGGATAAGAGCCGTAGCTACAAAGCAAAAGAAGGTGTCGGAGGCGGTCCTCATCCGCTGTATTGAATCAAATCCTCAGTAGCCATACCGAAAATGAACCAATGCCAACAGAGGATCCTAGAGCTGCTGGAGCGCCTAACCCGGCTCTTACCTCCTTCTACCGTCGCCCGCCTCTGATCAGCATTCCAATACTCCGAAGGAAAAGTTCACAGAAGGTTGGGAAATAGTACGCCCGGTTCACCAGGTTCTACCACCGCAGGGCCCAATCATAATAAAAAAGGCCTATCATACGGGCCCCTCAAGATTGCTTTGATTAAGGCTTTCAATACATACATAATCTATCTGGTCTGATACGGCACAGTACAATATGAGACGATGGAATGGCTGGGAGTCGATTAGCCCGAGTTGTGTTAAGATAAGTGGCACTTGAATTGGAAGTAGCCATCGGCCAGGTCTTGGATAGATCTCAAGCGGGCTTGAACTGCTTTATTCGGTCTTCAGCTGGCCTACGAGGCTGCTGAAAGAGAAGAAAAGGAAAGGTGGTACTAAAAAGGGACTGCTACCAATTAGGCTAGAAAGAAGACAGTAAGCGCCGGGTAAAGTGACTTACTTGAATGGTGAGCTATCCTATAAGACTAAGAAGCGGGGAGAGAGAAGGATAACCTCTTTGGTTCAACTCCACAGCGTGGTTAGAGCAGAACCACAAGCCAATCAACCAACAAATAGATACGCTTCACAGAAGGAAGAGATAGAATCCAGCTTTTGTTTGTTATCAGGAGTGCAAGTTCCCAACATCGCTCCGGTTGGAATTAGAGAAACGGCCCTACTTGAAAAGGCGGAGACAGATTGTTGCGACAAATCGAGTTTCAAAAGCCCATTTATCAATCACATTTTCAGGCACACCAGTCAAAAAGTAGTTCGTTGAACGATCGCCGATCGAGGGCATCGTAATAGTATACTATGGTAAGGTGCGGAGCTACACTCTAAAGACAGATTCACTAGATTCCGACCTTCCCGCTGCTCTGTATAGTCCTATTGGAGGGCAATACAATACTTTAATGATTCCTGCCTTGGTTGATGATGAGTATAGATGAATAGTACCAGTGGCGTCTAGGATGAAGACGGGGAGTGACCGGGTTATAAGTTGGGCAGCAGTGTTCTCACTTCCAGGAATACCTACATCTGGGAGGAGAGCGGCAGAAAGAGGTGCTTGGTCGTGAATGATCCACAACACAAGTATAGAATCTAGTATCTCAAGAAGATCGGCTATAGCAATATATTAATGATTAAGCATAGAGATGACTGAATTAGACACATCAATGTATTCTCAGAATTCTGTCAAATTTGATCAAGTTATAGTAAGCTAAGTCTGGATTTATAACATTTAATACTATGTTCTTAGTATCTAAGAGTCAAGTAAGGCATGAAGCAGGAAGGTCACGAAATTCTACAAACACAAGTGTATCATAATCCACCCCCGAGTATGATTAACCCTGTCACATACATATATGATCATCACCACATATATGTATCACCCCCGCTTGTAGCAAACAATGATAAATAGGAGGAAAAATTTCCTCAACAAAGTTAGGCAAAACACTTACCTCAATTCGGCTAACTCAACACTCAATTTAGCCTTTTTCCTTTACAAATTCGCCTCCGCTCGGATCAATTTAGCCCACGACGACTTGAATACATCACACAATGCAAGAGAAAATAATTTAAATTAATAAAGTTGTGATTTTTATTAGATTTCTAAAAAGTCAACAAAATTCAAACCCCGTGATCGCCCGATCAAAACCGGGTCCAAGGGTAGGTCGGGACTACCCATAGCATCACGAGTCCAAATATGTATTTTGTTTTCAAATTCGAGTCCTATTCGACTCCTAAATCCCAAATTTCCATTTTTCAAAACTTTGACAAAATTCCCAAATTTTCCTATAGATTTCTCATGAATTTGATGTTGAATCTTATGTAAAATCATGAAATATAGTTGAGAGATAAAGATACTTACCCAATGATTTGGTATGAAAATCCTTTCATAAAATCACCTCTCATCGAAGCTAGGGTTCAAAATATATGAAAATGAAGCTAAGACTCAGAATTCTCAGCACTTAACAAGCTGCAGATGTCGCATTTGTGACAGGGGTTTCGCAAATGCGACCCACACAAATGCGAACAAATTATCACAAAAGCGAAGATTAGAATTCCATGATGCCTTCACAAATGCGACCAGAGTGTCACAAATGCGAACACTGGACCTTCGCAAAAGCCGCCACTTGATCGTAAATGCGAACAAACTCACCTCAGACCTTTATCGAAATGTGATGCTGAGTCTGCAAATGCGAACTCAACATGCCTCACAAAAGCGGAAAATTCCTCACAAATGCGAGTCTTTTGCTCAGCATCCCAGCTTCGCAAATGTGAGGTTGCTTCGCAATTGCGATAGTCGCATTTGCGATAAAAACATCGCGAATGCGATGACATTAGTACCAGAAATCAAAGATTATGAAAAATCATTCTGAAACCAATCGGAATCTCACCTGAGCCCTTGGGGCTCCAAACCAATCATGAACCCAGGTCCAGAAACACAATACGAACTTGCTCGCACGCTCAAAATAACTTCTAAAATCACGAATCGGACGTCAAAGCGCATGAAGATCAAACTAAACTTCAAGAACTTCTAGAATCGTAATCGAGAGTCCGAACCATATCAAATCAACTCCAAATGGCGCCAAATTTTGCAGACAAGTTCTATATGACAAAACAAACCTGCACAAAGCTTCAAATCATGCATAACAAGCTCGAAACAACGAATCACACCTCAAGTCAAAATCAATAAATTTTGGAACTTCAACTTCTACAATCGATGCTGAAGCCTATCAAATCACGTCCAATTGATCCCAAAATTCTCACACAAGTCACATTTGCCATTACGGACCTAGTCCAAATTCCAGGATCGGAATCTGATCCCGATATTAAAAAGTTCACTCCCGTTCAAACTTCCCGAAAATCCAATCTTCGCCAATCCAAGACTAATTCAACTACGGACCTCCAAATTACAATACGGACGCACTCCTAAATCTAAAATCAACCAACGGAGCTAACAAAACTGACGAAACTCCATTCTGAGTCCTCTAACTATCGAGTGACGTGCAAATGCTTAAAACGATCAGTCGGGTCGTTACAATTTTATGGTAAGTTTAATATGCGCCCATAAATATAATCCTTACTTGTTTTGATTCAATAAAGCTGTCAAAAGTGAGTACTTTTGGTTTTCGTTGAGTATTGAATGAATTATAATTGTTATTTTAATGGAAAATACGAAAAAACAATTACTATGGAATCACATTTAGAAGTATAGTTTTTACATCTTCGGCTATTCTTGACTTATTATAAGATTTTGTATAACATTACGAGATGTAATGCTCTATTTTACAATTTATTTCTAGCATTTTGTGCATTTTTGTTTTACGACTTTTGGATTTGACAAGTCCGTCCCATCAAAGTATTTAGTCTTGCTTGTAATTAGGTATAAAATAGCTGAATTTTATTGTTTCATTAATAATCAAGCGATCTGAAGATATAAAATTCGCATATCATGAAAGGAGTAACTCATTTTCAACGTGAATGTAGGCTAGTCGCTAACTATTTAATTTTGTCTAGAAGATGTGTGATCTATTTGTATATATTGCAATAGAAGGCTACAAAGCTAATATGTGTTGTTACTTTCTTGTTTATTTTCCAACTAGTTTCACACTTATAATATTTTTTTATAATAACTTTAAATTTAAGTTAGCAGAGCACCTATGAGTTTTAATTTTTTGTCCATTACTGGATTTGACGAAACTATATTGGTACAAGTTAATTAAATTTAGTTTTCAGTATATTTAAAAAGCATAGTTTATTAAATCTTCGATGATAATTAAAAGCACTCACTTTTGACAATCTTATGGGATCAATATAGCTAAGGAGTATATTTAAGGGCCCAATCTGAATCTACCCCAAATATAAGGATCATTTTTGTCATTTTTCTCTCACATTTTAGGTGAGTTTTTTACAAAAAATGATCAAAATTATTTTTTTGAAAAGTGAAGCAAGGTAAAATGATTTTTATGTAACAAAAGAAAGAATAATAATTTTGGGGTAATGAACACAAAGCTGAGTGACCATCCATGAAATTTACTCCTTATATTTGAAGTAGTTGATGAAAAACTTTGGTAGTTCACTATTTCGTCATATTAGCTGAAAAATATTTTTAGCATTGTAGACATCGAAATTTTAAAGGATCAAGCTAAATTCTAAATTCAAGGTACTACAAGACTCTTGAAATCCTAGGAGTGTATTAGGGTTTCTTGGAAGTTACTCTACCCTAAACCCTAATGCACACTTATATGCGATACATATTCCCTTGAAGAGGGTCTCAAAAAAATCCCATAAATTTTCGGGATATTCACAAAGGGATCAAGACATAAAATAATGTCATGATCAATAGGTGTTCTTCTTGATAATCAAATACTTCAAGAAGAATATCTATACAATGATCGACTTTCATGGAGTTTAAATAATCCAGAGAGGTCCCTATCATCCTATGTTCGAGAATACGCTGATTCAACCCTTGAATCAGGGAGAACAATTCGGAGGAAGAATCAAGGGATAAACAGAGTTGTAACCCGCAATATTTATTAATAAATCACTTTATTCTTTTGTGATTGCAGTTTATTTTTCGTATGTTAAAAATTTATTGCAAACAAACTTAATGTGATACTATCTGTTTTGGACCAAAAGTCACATAAAATTTAAGAGTTCCGATATTTTATATGTAATTTCGTTATACTTCAACTACTAATATAAGACTTTATTCACGCTCCCACCTCCACATTTATACTTTATGATTAGTTTCCTCTCTCTCACACAAGCCTTTAGAGGAAAGAATTTTCCACACGATGTGTTTAAAGTCCTGCCTTTATATATGTGTATATATATCAATTCGTATTAGTGTATAGTTGATTTGTAATTTCAACTGTTTTAACAAATATTAGAGGAGCTTATACTCAATCTTGAAAATTTTATACATGCAACTATGGGAGTTTTTAGACAAAGATAAGATCAGCTCGTCCAAATTTGATGTGAAAAATTAGAACTAAAACACTTCGTAAGTTGAAATTTAATCCAATTATAGAGCTCAAATTTAAAGAGTTTAACTTTTGAAAAGAAGTGAACATTGAGTTCAGGTGACATTAGAATTATCACTTAGGCGCAGAGTTTCAATCCTACCAAAGGTAGTTAAACAGCGGACAACATTTAGGGTGTGTTTGGTATAACGGGAAATGTTTTTCGTGGAAAATGTTTAAGAAAATATTTTTTTGAAAAATAAATAGTAATTTTACTCATTTTCTGGTGTTTGGTACGCAAATTAAGGAAAATAACTTTTCAAGAGTATTCATAAATAGTTTTTTTTCCCCGGGGAGGGTGTGGGCGGTGACGGAAAAGAAAAAAAACTAAAATCCAAAACAAAAACCTTTTTGGAGAGGGGGCGGGGTAGGCGAGAGAAGGGGGAGGGGTTGGGTTAGATGTGAGAGCAGGTGAAGTTTTTGAAAAATGTTTTCCTAGCTTTTTTTAGGGAAGTCATTTTCCTCGAATTTCAAAAAAATGTGATATCTAGGAAAATATTTTTCAAACTATTTTGTGCAACTAAATAATGAAAAATGGAAAAATATTTTCCGTCATACCAAACACACCCTTAATATGACTGAATTTCAGGGATAATTCCATTTTAAAGAAAAAAAATTTAGATATTGGATAGTGCAAACTCCTCTTATAGAGTTGAGAAACGATGCAACAATAAGGTTTAGTGCTAATTGAGGGTCATATCTAAAAGGTCATACATTTGATATAACTTTTTCTACATAATTAGTCCATCATTTAGAACTACATGTATAACCATTCTTAATAATCAAATGAATTTCTCATATAAGAACATTATTGGCATGATTGATCTGAATTCTGTTTTGATAAATCATACAATATAGTAGGAACAACATATTTAATTCTAACAAAAAATTAAACAAATTAGTGAAAGACTAGAAAATATTGGGAGGGAATGAATTGATACCCATGACACCTAGGCGTTGAATTAAATCAATATAGACCTTATTTTTTTCCTTATTAGAATCTTTACTGGCCTGAATTTTCTTCTCTCCACTATAAATGGATGAGTTTCTTGGAATCCTTGTCCACCTTTTACCTTAATATATTTTGTTTCTTCTCTTATATTGATCATGGAAGAGATCTAAAGGCGTGTAGTTAAATATAGAGGCGACGGGTAGGAATAGAACCAATGATCTTATAAAGGTTTTAAACCTCCTTAACCATTAAATAAGAGATTTTGCTTTGCATATACAGTATAATGTTTCGGCAAATGGGGTTCGGGTGAATCTCCTTCCACCTCCTAAATCCGCCCCTACCAACAAGGGTTTTGATGTAGTTGTAAGTACTCTTTCATCCTTAACCCTAGGTCTCGGGTTCAAGTCCTCGTTACGAAGTCGCCTTTGTTAGAGAGCGCTTTACTTCCAATGTGTGAATTTGGATTTAATCGGGTCCTAATACGAATATCGAATACCAAAAATCGAATGGGAAACAAAAATAAAAAAGACATAGAGGCGGACCTACCCTTAGGGTAGGGGTCATTGTCCCTGGTAATTTCTAAAAAATATATGTATATATGTATCTTAAAGACATTTATATATTTGATTGACATCCGAAGACTCAAAATTTAGGGAGTTGCATTGGTTGGTTTAGGGAGACACAATTTGACTTTTAATGCACTATCTAGGTTCGACTTCCACTTTAGCATTTGTTTAAATTTTTATTCGACGTCGGTGACTCCACCATTTTCAAATCGTAGATCCGCCTATGATTAGACACCTAAATAAAGTTCTTGAAAGTAGACGATAAATTTTAAATCGTAAAGCAAGCAAGATATATTTTGTTTGAATTGTTCTTTTTGGCTATATCAAAAAGAATAGAGAAGATTAATTCATGTTACCATTCCAAACCATCTAAAATTGGTTAAGGATTAAGGTATAGTGATTGACTTTCTTTTTGTGGAAGAAAAGTAAATTGTAACAATCTAATCCTAATGGGCCTAGTAGGAAATAAATTCATAGTGTGAAACTTCAGTTTTTTTATAAGGAAAGAAAATGAAAAGATGCGTGAAACTTCCATTACTGCTTGTATGAAAGGATAATCTTGATGCTTTGTATATATTTGACTTAAACGCATACATAAAATGAAAGCGAAACAATAATTATTAATAAATTGTATAGTTACATACTGATAATGTCTATAACTTAAAATTAACTTACTAGATAAGATTATTATATGTGTAAATATTATTATGTTTTTGTTTTCCTCCTGATATCTGGTATATGCAGAGGTGTTAATAAATATTTAAAAATTGATTAAATCGACCGAACTCTGATGTACCGAACTAATTTTTAGGTTTCTTTTAATAAAATCGTAGGTTTTTATGTAAATCTGTAACTGTACAATAATTGGGGTAGATTTTTTATTTTACAAAAATAAACCGAAAAAATACTAAATCGGACCGAATAAATTTAGATGTGAAAATATATATTTACATATTAATTTTACAAATAATAAAGCATTAAATTTTTCTTTGGTCATGAAAATAGTTACAAGCCACAAGTAAATAAACCTAAAATCCTAATTCCCAAACCTATTATGCTACTCCTATTGAAACTAAATTATTTCCAGCATATACACCGGCAAGCCACAAGGTATTGGATATATTTCCTTTCACATGTTTTAAATTTATTTTTTTAAATTTTTAATCTTATTAGACTTTATTCTTGAGTCCCAGCTTAGTTAATATTTTTCCACTCGTGTGAACTATATTTCTTTCTATTTACTTAGTTTCTTTTACGTTTCTACAGAATAGTTAATGGATCTACACTCTGACCCTCTTTTATATTTTCTTAATTCATTACTCTTTAAACTATAAAAATTTCTAGAGAGTTTGCTAAATCTTATAAAAATATGTATGTTATTCTATTCTACTTTTACTAGTGATTTTTTCATGACAATTAAAAAAAATGCAAAAAATTTACTGGACCATACTGTCAACAAAGAAAAGCTGACATGATTGAGATGGTTTCGTCCGATATGGTTGGGACAATTTTAAAAAATTTAATTTTGATTATATATAATAGAATAATCAAAAAATTAATGTGATAAATTTTTTGTAAAATAACCGACTGAACCGAACCATTAATACTATCATGTATATGTATTAGGGCTATGATTAATGTGGATTCATGCTCCGTAGATTTTAGATTATCCAAAAACAAATAATAATAATAAAATTTAAAAAAAAATGCTCCAGAGTATCAGGAGAGTATTTGCAATCTACCAAACAAAACAACCCTCCAATAAATACTCTTCAAATCTCCCTCTTTCTCTCTCTACGAAGCTTCCTCGAAGCTTACTATGGATTCCTACTCCTTCCCTCCATTTAACCTCACCTTCTTCCTCTTTCTTTCCTCACACCAACTCTCTTTTCTCTCTCCAAATTCTCAATTATGAAGTTCATCAAAAACTTGCCCAACAAGTTGTTCAAGTCCAAAAAAAACCGCTCCATTTCTCGATCCGATGATCCGTCTTTCAGCTCCGGTACAACATCGTCGGAAAATTCCCTTTACAAGCCCTACAACGGCCTCTCTACTCCTACAAGCGTCTTGCCGACGACGTTATCCAACGAGATCTCCGCTGATGATTGGTCGTCGGAGGAGATTTCCAACTCCGGGGTCTACTCCGACCTAGTCCAAGCATTTTCACTTATCGACGGCGACGGAGATGGTAAAATAAGGAAGGAACAGCTCGAGGCGATTTTGAGCCGAGTTGGTGGTAAATCACCGCCGAGCGAGGAGGAGCTGATATCGTTGCTGAACGAAGTGGATAAGAATGGCGATGGATGTATAAGTCTAGAGGAGTTTAGGATTATTAGCTCGGCGTTTGAGCTGCCGGAGGCGAAGACGGCGGAAGAAGGCGGAGATGAGATGAGAGATGCGTTTGATTTTTTTGATGCTGATCACGACGGGAAAATAACCGCCGAGGAGTTGTTCAACGTGTTTGGAATGATCGGGGATGCGCGGTGCACGTTAGAGGATTGTAGGCGCATGATAAGAAGCGTGGATAAAAATGGAGATGGGTTCGTGTGCTTCGAGGACTTTTGCCTTATGATGGAACAGCAGAGATGAAGAAAAAAAGTCATTTTTATTTTGTTATTTTTGTTTTTTGGGAAAATGGGTTTGTGTGTAATCAAGGGTTGGGATCACTAAGGACTCTTGATTGGGTTAATCTAACGGCTAGCATTGATCTAAATTTGGAAGTTTTATCGAGCTATCTATATTATTATATATAAACTGAGAACAAATTCCATCCTTTTTAACCCATGATATATTAAGCATTGGATGCTATATATCACTTTAGATTCTGTAATTATTGGACGAAATTAAAAAATAACTAGATTTACAAATGGTAATTAAAGAATAGCTATAGTTTCAAAAGTAATCGAAATTTAGTAATTTTTTTTGTAAACATAAATCTAAACCAAAATATTATTCAAAATCCGAAAAATATTCTAGCATAATATGCTGGAATTTCATACATGGATGTTCCAACCTCACGTATATTATACTCGAATTTTTCGTGTGCTGGAGTTCCAGCATAATATGCTGAAAGTTCATACACATGTTCACTAATCTCCAATATATTATGCTGAAACTTTCCGTGTTGCAACAAATAGGTGACTATTTTTTAATGACTTTGTAAACGCTAGCTAGTTTTCAATTACTAATCCAAAAACTGGCTAGCCCGTGCGATTTCCACATAATTACTAATATTGTACACAGTCAAAATCATATGCCCGATTCTGTAGGCTCGAGAGGACACATCGAGTGTTGAAGCCAAAATCATATGCCCCGATTCTATAAGCTCGAGAGGTCACATCGAGGGTGGAGGTTCAGTAAAGACCAAGCTCGGACTCGAAGGCAAAATAAAAGGCCCGTAGACACAAGTGTCGTAGATCATCGGAGCCGAGTATGAACATTGCAAAAATAGTACCGTTGCGAGTCTGTTACGGAAGGACAAGATTCTCGCCACATCCCCAAGATCATGGCATAAATTCATTTATGATGAAGAGGATGAGCTTCAAGAGAATGATTCGGAGTTCTTGCAGAGTGAAACCATGTAATACCAGACACGAGATAGATCTTCCAAAGAACAAGGCCTTTTTCGAATAAGTCAATTCATTTGAGACCCTGCAGATCCACTCTTTTTCCTATTCAAAGATCAGCCCCCTGGCTCTGTGTTTTCACATCGAGAATTATTTGCAGATGAAGATATGTCAAAAGGTCTTCTTACTTAATAGATTTGTACGAATCTGTACTAGGCGGTTATACAGTTGTCCCAATAATATTCTTTACTGTAAATAGAAATGTACCTTATTCAGGGTTTCCCTCCTATATAAAAGGGATCCCAATCATTTATAAAGATCATCTAATCATTGGCAAAGAATATACTCTCTACTTTTTGCTCATTGTTCATTAGAACTATCCTTTAAACTTTATTATTTCTTCTTGCTTTACTGTTCTTGATTTACCTCGAGGTCATTAAGCTCAAGGTCGACATTGCTCAAGCAACACTGGTTTGGTTCACTTATCCTTTGCATTATTACCTTATACGTCTTGTCTATTAATTGGTATTGAACTGAATCACATATCTTTAAAATCACAAATCAAATTTAATTATTACTCTTATTTTCGAGGTAAAAAGTTTGGCGCCCATCGCGGGGATAAAGATAATAGTGATTATTTCAGTGCTAATTTTTTGATAACACACGTTATTCTTCACACTTTTTCTTGTCAAGGATTCTTTGTTTTCAGACTAAAACATGTTGAACTCAGCAAACACACCAGTGCATGGTAAAAACGGTCTCGGATTCCATGGGAAAAATGATAATGCAACAGCTTCAGGGGCCGGTGTACCACCACTTAACCCAGGGGTAGTGCCAGTCCCTAACCCAGTCGATGTTGGTTCACACATTGCTTTAAACGTCGACTTAGGCACTGACGTCGGAGGAAGCGTATGCGGAGAGGTTCAACCTAGTGGCCAAAGAACACAAGGTTGGGGAGATGGAGAGGCGAGTCTCCAAGTGATTTTCGAGATGTTACAAGCGCAACAGATGACTATCGCTCAGTTGCAAAGTCAGTAAAAGACTCTGAGCGGGGTGGGACCGGAAATTACTCATCGTGCTAAACCAATCCCGGAAAGGTCGAGTAATAATGGATCGGGGTTGACCCCCACAATCATGAAAATGCTCGAAGAACTCACAAAGAGGATTGATGATAATGATAAAAACGTGGAAACGTAGAACTCGAGGGTCGACCAAATACCGGGAGAATCTCTGATTTTGAAAGGACTGGATTCTAAAAAGTTTGTGCAAAATCCTTTCCCCCCGAGTGCAACCCAGAAGCCTATTCCAAAGAAGTTTTGCATGCTGGACATACCCAAATATAACGGGACCACCGACCCCAACGAATACATCACTACATACACTTGTGGTATAAAGAGAAATGACTTGGAGGATGAAAAGATCGAGTTCATTCTACTGAAAAAGTTTGGAGAAACTTTGTCCAAAGGTGCGTTGATTTGGTACCACAACCTGCCCTCAAACTCTATCGATTCATTCGCCATGTTGGCGGATTCATTTGTGAAAGCACATGTTGGAGCTATAAAAGTCGCAACAAGGAAATCAGACGTCTTCGAAATTAAATAAAAGAACAATGAGATGTTAAGGGAGTTCGTATCCCAGTTTCAAATGGAACGAATGGAGTTACCGCCAGTCTCCGATGACTAAGTTGTTCAAGCTTTCACTTAGGAGCTAAATGAGCAGAGCTCGATAGCGTCAAAATAGTTAAAACAAAACTTGATTGAGTACCCCACCGTTACTTGGGTGGACGTGCATAATCGATATCAGTCAAAGATCAGAGTCGAGGACGACCAATTGGGAGCCCCCTCGGGTTCAGTTTATCCAAGCAGATTGGCAACAAAATATTCGAGAGACGCAGACAAGGATCCAAGACCGAACAAAGATAGGTATCAGCCATATGCTGAAGAGCGAAGTAATGGTTTGAGGCTTAATATACCTCCGAATGATCGAAAAGTAGATCAAGGAATGGATTCTCGGGGACTCATGAGTAAGACCGGGTTCGATAGGCATTCGGGACCGGCGGAAGCACCTCGATTATCAGAGTACAATTTTAGCATCGATGCCTCGGGGATCGTTTCAACCATTAGAAGGATTAGGGATACCAGATGGCCTAAACCCATACAAATTGATCCTTCTCAGAGGAATCCCAGCTTAATGAGTAAGTATCACGGTATACATGGGCACATGACCGAGGATTGCAGACAATTGAGAGAGGAGGTAGCCCGATTATTTAATGAGGGGCATCTTCGAGAATTCCTTAGAGACAGAGGCAAGAACCATTTCAAGGAACGAGACGCCAATAGAAAGAATGAACCAGAAGAGACTCAATATGTTATTCATATGATAATCGGCGGAGTTGACGTCCCGCAGGGACCCATGTTCAAACGCACCAAAGTGTCAATCAATAGGGAGAAGCGGACTCGGGACTTCATGCCCGAGGACACACTTACATTTAATGAAGAAGACACCGAGGGCCTATCTCAACCACACAACGATGCACTGGCAATTTCTATTCTTTAAAATAAAGTTCAAGTTAAACGTGTTCTTGTGGAGCAGCTCGGGCTGCTTGATCAAATCATATCTGCATCTCAAGTCTTGAATGGCTTCAACATGGAAAGTGAAACAACGAAGGGGGAAATCATCCTCCCGGTGAACGTGGCCGGGACTATACAGGATACGAAGTTTCATGTCATCGAAGGTGACATGAGGTATAATGCTTTTCTTGGAAGGCCGTGGATACCTAGCATGATGGAAGTGCCGTCAACCCTTCATCAAATGATGAAGTTCCCAATAAAAGACGGCGTAAATACGGTGTAAGGAGAGCAACACGCAGCAAAGGAGATGTTTGCAGTCCATGACTTAACACCAGTATCAACACCCTCTACATCGAAAATGTCGAGCATCAAGGTCAAACAGGTAGCCATATAGCAATCACAGTCCATATCCTCGACTGAGCCCGAGGAACAGATGATCGAAGATGAAGAAGAGGACTTCCTCTCCCCTCGAGCTTTCGTCGCCCCCGAAGAATCCGATGCGACGAAGTCCACGATAGAGGAACTAGAGCATGTGATATTTATCTAACATCTTCCAGAATGGAAGGTATAGCTGGGAACGGGATTAACCCCCGAACTCAGGAAAAAACTCATTTAATTCCTTATCGATAACATTGATTGTTTTGATTGGTCCCACTTAGATATGACAGGGATCTCACCGGAGATAACCACCCATCGACTGAGTGTCGATCCTAGATTTAAACCGGTGAAGCAAAAGAGAAGATCCAGTCCGAGGTGAAGCACACATTCATAAAGGACGAGGTAACTAAGCTTCTCAAAATAGGGTCCATTAGGGAAGTAAAATATCCCGAGTGGCTAGCTAATGTAGTAGTAGTCGCTAAAAAGGCAAAAGAACTTAGAATGTGTGTAGATTACAAAGATTTGAATAAGGCATGCCCCAAAGACTCTTTCCTACTGCCTAACATCGATCATTTAATTGACGCCACGGCTGGCCACGAGATTCTTACTTTTATCGATGCCTAATCTGTGTACAATCAAATTCAAATGAACCCGGAAGACCAGGAAAAGACTTCGTCTATCACGAAATATGGAACATATTGCTACAATGTAATGCCCTTCTGGCTAAACAATGTAGGGGCTACATACCAACGCCTATTTAATAAGATGTTCGAACAACAAATAGGCAAATCTATGGAAGTTTATATTGATGACATGCTAGTTAAGTCCCTGTGCTCAGAGGACCATTTGAATCATTTGCATGCAACGTTCGAGATCTTAAGAAAATACAACATGAAACTTTACCCCGAGAAATGTGCTTTCGGAGTCGGATCGGGCAAGTTCCTGGGTTTCATGGTATCAAATAGGGGGATCGAGATCAACCCCGACAAAATTAAAGCCATCGAGGAAATCACCATCGTGAACAATGTGAAGGTCGTACAATGGCTAACCGGCGGATAAAAATATGTGATAAGTCTCCGAAAGCACATTTCTCGCATAAGCCCGAGCTGTCGGGTCGATTGGCTAAGTGGGCCATCAAACTTGGAGGGTACGATATCGAATATCAACCCCGAACGACTATCAAGTCTCAAATTTTGGCAGACTTTGTGGCAGATTTTACACATGCCCTCGTACCCGAGGTAGAAAAGGAACTTCTACTAAAGTTGGGTATATCCTCGGGGGTATGGACCCTCTTTACAGACGGTGCCTCGAACGTGAAAGGGCCCGGACTCGGTATTGTTTTAAAACCGCTCATGGGTAATATCATTAGACAATCTATCAAAACTTCTAGATTAACTAACAATGAGGCCGAGTATGAGGCCATGATTGCAGGTATCGAACTAGCCAAAATCCTGGGAGCGGAGGTCATCGAGGCCAAGCGTGACTCTCTTTTGGTTGTAAACCAAGTAAACGGAAGCTTCGAAGTTCGATAAGATAGAATGCAACGGTACTTAGACAAACTTCAAGTAACATCGTACTGCTTCAAAGAATGGACACTAGACCATGTACCTCGAGAACAGAACAGTGAGGCCGATGCACTTGCGAATTTGGGTTCATCGATCGAGGAAGATGATATTGTCCTGGGGACTGTTGTCTAATTGTCGAGGTCCGTGGCCGAGAAAGGCCATGCAGAGATTAATTTGATAAGTTTAACGTGGGATTGGAGGAATAAATACGTCAAATACTTAAAGCACGGAAAGCTCCCCTCGAACCCAAAGGAGTCGAGAGCCTTATGAGCCAAAACATCTCGATTCTCGCTTGATGAAAATGGAACATTGTACAAAAGACCTTCGAAGGACCGTTGGCAGTATGCTTAGGACCAGGAGACACTGATTATGTATTGCGAGAAATCCATGAGGGCACTTGTGGAAACCACTCTGGCACCGACTCTTTGGTTCGCAAGGTAATTAGAGCTGGATATTACTGGGATAGCATGGAAAAAGATACTAAGGAGTTCGTTCGACGGTGTGACAAATGCCAAAGGTTCTCACCGATGATCCATCAGCCCGGTGAACAACTCCATTCGGTCCTATCTATGTGGCCATTCATGAAATGGGGGATGGACATCGTCGGCCCCCTACCAACGGCACCGGGTAAAGCTAAGTTTATTTTATTTATGACTGACTACTTTTCAAAATGGGTAGAAGCTTTTGAAAAAATAAGAGAAAAAGAAGTCATGGACTTCATATGGGACCACATCGTGTGCCGGTTCAGGATACCCTCCGAAATAGTATGTGACAACGGGAAGTAGTTTATCGGCAACAAAGTGACAAAGTTCTTCGAAGACCATAAAATCAAAAGGATTCTATCAACACCCTATCACCCAAGCACAAATGGCCAGGCCGAGTCCACAAACAATACTATCATTCAAAACTTGAAGAAGATATTGAATGATGCTAAAGGGAAATGGAGAGAAGTATTGGCCGAGGTGCTATGGACGTATCGAACAACGTCGAAGTCAAGAACGGGGGAAACCACGTTCTCTTTGGTGTATAGGTCCGAAACATTGATTCCGATCGAGGTCGGGGAACCTAGCGCCAGGTTTCAACATACTACTGAGGAATCAAATCACGAGGCTATGAACACTTGTCTCGAACTATTAGATGAAAAACGTGAAGCCGCACTAGTTCGAACGGCCGCACAAAATTAAAGGATCGAGAGGTATTACAATAGAAGGGAGAGCCTTTGGCATTTCGGAGTCGGGGACTTAGTTCTAAGAAAAGTCACCCTCAATACTTGAGACCCAAACAAAGGGAAGCTAGGACCCAATTGGGAAGGACCGCACCGAGTTGTCGGAGTCATAGGGAAGGGATCCTACAAACTTAGCACAATGGAAGGCGAGCAACTACCAAACAATTAGAACGTATCAGTACTCAAAAAATATTATTGCTAAGGTATGAACTTCTCCATTTTATTTCCATTTATATTTAAGACTAACTCCTTGCAGGTGTTCGATTGAAGGCTTCAAGGCATCCTTCAACCCGAAGACCTTAGGTTTTAAAGCATGCGTTGCACTCTTTTTCCCTTAGATTGGGTTTTATCCCAAATGGGTTTTTTCCGGAAAGGTTTTTAACGAGGAAACATTTATATGCTACCTAAGGAGAACTCAACAAGAATTCAAGGATTATTTTCAATCAACCTCGAATACTGGGTCATCACCCTCGGAGGTTGTATTTTCAAGGAAAAGACTTCACGCCAAAGAGGGCTCGATAGGAGAACTTTGTAATGGGCCAAACAATCAAATGAACTGTGTCCATGTAGAATATCAACTATTCTAAGAGGCATTCTTACTATATCAAAACACTTTGTGTCTCAAAGAAGTCTAAGGGCTTCGATAAAACCAGCCCTCAAATAATTTAAAGGCTTTGATAATATCAGCCTTTGAAAACCCTCAAAAGGTAGTCAATTATCGTTACACAAGAAATTACAAACGAGGTTCCAATTCGATCGAACCTTCAAAAAATCCAACGGATACAAAAGACACATGCTAAGGCATACCAAAATTTTCACTAAGTCTTTTAGACGAAAAGAGGGAAAAATTATAGCCGTTTTAGAGGCCAAGTTGGACCTACTCAAAGAGCCTAAGGGCCGACCTAAAGAGCCTAAGGGTCAATACTAAATAGCATGAGGGCCGAAGCATATGGAGTTCGAGACCTTGCTCTTACTCAGCTTGGACTCAAGAGTCCCATCATCCCGAGCTCGCATCAAATCGGCTTAAACATAACTCGAGGTATTCTATTATAAGTTCGAAGATCGCCCATTGATCACTAAAAAACCTAAGGGTTGTTATATCCAAAATCCGAGCCAATTCTCACTTGATCATTGAAGTTATCAAAGTTTTCCACAAGATAAAGACAAAACAGAATTCAACGATGAAGAAAAGAGGTACTTTATATTAATGAGAGATGCTTACAAAAAATATTTACAACACCCACGAGGGGCCTTTACACAAAAGAAAAAAGAACCTAATATATTTCGGGGATACATTGTCGGAGGCAACATCCCCAGGAACTGTATCCTCGGTAGCTCTATCTTCGGAGACCTCCTCCTCGGGGACTTCATCTTCATCTCCCTCGCTCCCAGAGCCACTAGCAGAACCATTATCATCAGAGAGCAAAGCAACTGCCTCTTCCTCCAATGTTTTCACCTTCCCAATGTTGGCTGAGAGGTCGAAGCCTCGAGCATGCACCTCATAGAGAGTTTATCTCCGGGACTCCTGCCTAGCATGGTTGAGGGCATATGATAACTTAATATCGGCCGCAACAGAGATCTCCTGTGCCCGAGAATTAGCAGCAACGACGTCAGCCCGATACGAGGACACAAATGCCTCAGCCTCGGATTTGGATTTAGCAAGCTCAGTGGCCGATTGAGCTTCGAGCTCTTCAGTTTTGCGGCTCCAAACCGAGTTTCCTCCTTCGTATTTGTTAAATTGATGTTCAACTGAAGACAGTTGCTCACGAAGGGTATATTTCTCCGAGGCGAGATGGTCCATGCGTTGTCTCCACCCTAGGGTCTCGGCCTCCTTCATTTTGAGCTCTTCTATAAGCTACTCCACCAGCTCGCCCTTTTTCTGAATCTGCAGAGTTGAAGTATTAGTCACCTAATTAAATGAAGTCATAACAAATACTTGAAAGATGTATTACCTATTCAACAAGCTCATTTTGTTCTTGATGAGCCTTCGCTAACTCGACTTGGAGATCCCTGACCTCCTCCTCTTTCTGTACATAAAAGGCGCTCGGCCCGAGATTTGGAAAATGCTTGATTATAAAGCAGCACAACCTTCACACAAATAAAATGAGTCAGGCTTAGGAAGGCAAATATCAAACTCGAAATGTAGTTATGAAGACAAAGCTTACCTATTTGCGAAGCTTTTCGGCCTCATAAAAAATAAATGAGGCATCAAGATCGAGGCTCTCTTCGATCCCCGCAAGGTGCTCCCGAAATATGTCGTTCTCCTCGTGGGATGTTCCCACATCCAGAGTCCTCCTGGCCCGGGCATCCCGTATTTTCCCCTCGGAGAACACCGGGCCGACGGAGAGTTGTCTACATTGATTACCCTGAATGGATCACTCGGGGCACTATCCTGTCTTCGTAGGGACTCGGAGTTAGGCTCTCCGAGTTCATCAGCCAAGTGCCCCCCAGGACGAGGCGCATTCTTGTCACTTGATGGCTCGGGGACTCTACTCGAGCTCCCCTCAGAAATTTCTTCGGCTCGAGACCGAGACGCATCTGTCACCATCGGTTCAACAACCTTTGAAACATCAGTGCTTTCTCTTTTCCGAGCTACCAACGGGCAGCCATCATCTTCATCCTCGGCGCCGTCTCTCTCTACGTTCTCAACACAAAGATGTTCATCCGTTTCTGGATATAAGGCCACGGTATCGGCCTTAGGCTTTCAAAGCTGGATTTTCCTTGGCTTCGGGGAGCTTGCAGGCATTTTCTTCTCCTTAGCAGGTTTTGGGATTTCCTCTTCACCAGGTGGGGGCGGCCGCATAGTAACAGCGTCTCCAAGGCCTGCATAAAAGTAAAAGTAAGTATCTCACTAAGGAACACAAATATACAAATGGTAGAACTCACCATGATTTTTGGCCTCCCATCGACCTTTGGCCAAGTCACGCCAGCTGCGTTCGACATATGAAAAAGTAGAGGCCAGTTGCCGAACCTAGCCCGGGAGGTTCAGAACCACATCAGGAAACCAAGCAACGGCTGCATGATTATGAAAAAATGAGACCGAGAAAAGGAAAAGGTTGAGAAAAAGCAAAAAGAGTGGAATATTCGATTGCTATTGATAGACATGTACTTACATTTCATGTTCCATTCCTCGGGGAATGGCATCCTCTCAGCAGGAATCAGGTCGAAGGTCCTGATTTGGACAAATCGGCTCATCCATACCTGGTCCTTATCTTCGTCGATGCTGGAGAAGAAAGACTTCGTGGATCGGCATTGCAGCTTTATCAGGCCACCTCGATAAAGACAAGGGTTGTATAGCTTGATCAGATGGTCGAGGGTAAAAGGCATCCCCTCGACCTAGCTCGAGAAGTACCTAATCAGGTGGACGGTTCGCCAGAATGAAAGATAGATCCGACCGAGTGTCACTTGGTACTGTTGACAAAAATCGAGAATGACTGGGTCTATGGGACCTAGAGAAGAATCCACGGGACCCAACGTCAATGGGTAGGTATATACACTTAGGTACTTTGCCTTGTGAGTAGTAATGTCCTCTTCAGAGGAAGGGACCACCACATCTTTTCCCTCCCAATTGCAATCTATTTTTACCTTCTTAAGTTCGGCTTCGGTTATTAAACTGATATACCGAGACATGGGTTCACATCGACCCGAGACCGAGGAAGTTTCTCGAATTTGAAATCGGAAGATGTTCGCAAGGCCCGAGAGTACACTCCTTGATACAAGGTGGTACCACCATTTTGCTTTTGGATTGGCGTGATGATAAAGAGGCTTTCTCTTTTTGAGGAACTGTCTTAGAAGTTTTGGCCATTGTTGCTGAGAAATTCAGAAGAAGAAAAGAAATTGGTGATGAAATAGGCGCAAGTTGGAGAGAATGGTGGCTCAAAGATTGAAGAAGCTAATGAAATCCTATGAAAGCTTTGAGAAGTAAAAGATTAAGTAAAGTTTGCAAAGTGAAGGAGTTAGCCTATTTATAGAAGTCAGTCAAGCGTGTTAAAGAAGTCAAACTACTGACCAATCAGCCGTTTTCAATTAATGGCCTTTGAAAAGCTGTGCAGACGCGACCTTTCAGTCACACTAGTTGCTGACATCACTAGACTGACATCATGGTTGGGGCATCGAAGGGTCGAGAATCAAATCGTTTCTTGTTATTTCATTCTAAGAAACGTGGGGACTATCTGTCACAGTCAAAATCGTTTGCCCCGATTCTGTAGGCTCGAGAGGTCACATCGAGGGTGGAGGTTCGGTAAAGGCCAAGCTCGGGCTTGAAGACAAAATAAGAGGCCCGTAAACCTAAGTGTTGAAGATCATCGGAGTCGAGTACGATCATTGCCAAAATAGTACCGTTGCGAGTCTGTTACAGACGAACAAGATTCTCGCCACATCCTCAAGATCAAGGCGTAAATTTAGGAATAGATTTGTACGAATTTGTACAAATCCGTAATAGGCGATTATACAACTGTCCCAATAATATTCTTTACTGTAAATAGAAATGTACATTATTCAAGATTTCCTTCCTATATAAAAGAGGCCCTAATCATTTATAAAGATCATCTAATCATTGGCAAAGAATATACTCTCTACTTTTCGCTCATTGTTCATCAGAACTATCCTTCAAACTTTATTATTTCTTCTTGCTTTATTGTTCTTTATTTACCTCGAGGTCATTAAGCTCGAGGTCGACAGTGCTCAAGCAACACTGGTTTGGTTCACTTATCCTTTTCATTATTACCTTATACTTCTTGTCTATTAATTGGTATTGAACTGAATCATGTATCTTTAAAATCACAAATCAAATTTAATTGTTACTCGTATTTTCGAGGTAAACAAATATTATTCCTTTTTAGGATCTTTTCTTATCTCGATATTTGTGTGACCGAAAAATATTTAAATTAGATTATTTTTTCCAATATAATACTTTGTTTGATATAAAGTAACAAAAAAATAGTATTACATGAACTGAAATATATATGGAGTGTTAAATAATATGTCTTGTAATCCCGATCATTAAATTTGTATACACCGGGAGTGTAAAAAATTTTACACTATCAAATTAAAGGAACTGGCAACAATAAATAATTATGCTTAGTAAGTGTAATTTGTTAATTTAGAAAATAATGGAAATAACATATTATATTATAACAATATACATATAGCTTAGATATGAATTGAGCTTAACAAAAGAATGAGGCACAATTATTATTGTAATATTGATGCCTTAAAAGTTCTTTATATTTAAGGGTCATTTGTTTACCGTGATTTATTTTATAATTCCGGTATATAACTCGAAATTATTTTATTCTTAGTTGGATTTATATAATCTCCGACATAAAGAATACAATATTATTTTATAGGGATTCAATATGAGATATTAATGTTAGCAATCTTTGGAATATTTGCACTCACTTAACAATTCTAGGACTATTAATCTCAAATTGTTATAAATAGAATTGTATTTAAGTTGAATATCTATATTTTAGAGAAATTTTAAGGTTGTTATTTGGTGGCTAAGTCACTTTTTCCTTATAAATATAGGGGTTCTATTCCATTGTAATTAATCCAAATCAATAAGAATTTTCTCTCGTTATTTTTCTCTGCAATATTCTTCTTCTTCTTTTATTATTTTATAACACGTTATCATCACGAGACTAACCAATTGAGTAAAGAGCGGTTATTTTAATTTGTATATATATTATTAATTAATTGTTTAGCGGTTTGAGAAATTAAACCTCCGTGGAGAAAAGATATAGGAATTTGTATGAGACTAGTGGGTGAATACATTGATATTCCTATACTAGGAATCTGCTTCAGTCATCAGGGTTTGGGATACGTGCGTGGTGCTTAACATATACATAATATTGAGCATAATGATTGTCAATTGTTCCATGAACTTCCTTCAGGAATAAATTCTGGACTTAAGGTAAGTATTTCGCCTTATTTTTATCTTTTAAATTCTTAAGATTCTATAAGTTGATTTTAAATTCAAGCAAAGACACTTGCTAGAAATTATAAAAGTGGTAAAATTTTTATGTCTTACCATGATCAAATTCATGTGCGATTGTAAGCACAATAAATAAAAACCCGTCTCATTGAATTTTATTCATTCTCATTCCCTTGAGAGAATGTGATAGCAGTATGTGATAAGTCTGAAAGAACACACAATTATTACCATGAAGGTATCAATTTGTGGAAATGTAACGACCCGGTCTGTCGTTATGTAGAACTTGCATTTTTATTGCTGTCATTGACTTGTCATGGATTGATTATTATATTATTGATGTGTTAGAGTTGATAGGCTTGAAATCGGAATGGTTAAATGAGAATTCAGTAACTTAGTCTTTAAAAATAGCCTTAAAGTGGGAAAAGTCAACTGAGAGTTGACTTATTGGTAAACGACCTCAGAATACGGATTTTATAGCTCAGATAACTTCGTTAGGTGATTTGGGTCTTAAGAGTGTGTTCAGAATAATTTTGTGATGTCCGGTGTAGAATTAGGCTTGAATTGGCGAAAGTTAGTTTTTGGTGATTTCAGGTTGGCAGTGGAAAATAGGCTATCAGGGAAAGAATGGAATTCCGATAGTTGGGACAGGTTCGTAATGTAATTTTGGATATGTCTGCAAAATTTTAGGTCAATCGGAGTTGTTTTGGATAGTTTCGGCATCATTGGTGGATTTTAGAAATATCAAAGTTCTTAGGCTTGAATCTGATGTGATTATGGTGTTTTGAAGTTATATTTAGTGTTTTGAGAGTGCAACTAAGTTTGAAAGATCATATGTGACGTGTTAGTATGTTTGGTTGGGGTCCCGAGGGGCTCGGGATTGATTTCGGATGGTTAATGGGAAGTTCGAAGTTGAAAAAGTGCAACAAGCAGCTGCTGGTTTTCTGGTTACTGATGTAACCGCACCTGCGGAAGAAGGATCACAGGGTGGGGCCCGAAGTATCGGACAAGGCTCCGAAGGTGCGGGGAAGGTCGCATGTGCGGTTAGGGGACCGCAGGTGCGGGAGTGATGCGTGGCTAGAATTCATGATTTTAAGCATTATATACCTTGCATTTTATGTGCTTTAATGATAAAAAAATACACGTCGTATGTGCCTAATGGAGTTTATTTAATGTGTAGGTGAGTTGAAAATGGAAGCCGAGCTAAATGAGAGCATAAACGTCGGAAAATACGCGCAAGAGTCGAAAAGGAGCGA